>JAILWY010000010.1:15197500-15482668 GCA_022113835.1 Atopsyche davidsoni | reverse complement strand
ATAAAGCAATTGATTTTAATTTTTCCTTGTCTTCCGACGAGAACGATCGCACTTGACGGAGTACAGATTTGAAGCTATTATAAAAATGCACATTATTTCTATAGGACATCTCAGGAATCGACGTAAATCTGGAGATATGTGGACTAGAACGATTTTTTTTCCGTTCCGATTATTATTGTTAATACATTTTATTATATATTTCAACTGAAATCGGGGTTATCGATAATGTTGAAAAACAGAACCGCAGCTGTTATAACACGGCACAATACCTAAAAATCGACATTACAAGACTAGCCATAAATCAGAAGAAATGTTAATTTTCAATGTAAACATATAGATTTTACTATTCTTTATATTCCGACGGGAACAATCGCCCTTATGTGAATACAAATTTGAAGCTGCTATTAAAATGCACTTTGTTTCTAAAGAACATCTCAGTTGTCGACGTAAATCTGGAGATATGTGAACGATTATTATTATTATTTAAACATTCGTTTTTATGTTTAAGAATTTTTGTATCATATTTCATTTGATATTGAGATCAATTATTGAATGTTGCTTTGTTTCATTAAATATTTTTTTATGAGTTTTTGTTCATATGGCGCAAATTCCTTCTTCCAATGCCTCTTTTTCCTTCGATTTTTCCTTGGACAATCAGCTGAAGGATTCCATACTTGTTGTTGAGGAAAGTGTGTCAATGATTGCAGACCTTTCACTTATTCACCAACGTCAAGAGTTCCCTTTCTTTGCGCATTCTGTGAAAGAGCCTCTCGCGTGTGACGCGGTCAAGCCATGGTATCTTAAGGATTCTCCTATACAGCTACATTTCAAACGCTTTGTGTCTTCACGTAGTAGCGGTCTTGAGTGTCCAGGCTTCAACTCCATCAAGGAGAACTGAGACGACACAACACTTAGTGAATCTCCATCGAGATTTAAATAAAAATGTACAGTAAAATCAGTATCAGGAAGACGAGTTTAAAAATAATGAATAAAATCAACCTCGCTTTGTATTGAACTTTTCTTGCAGGGTTTCAGACGTCAACTTACGACACTAGAATGTCCATTCACTGCATAAATATTTGCACTGGATGATTCATTTCACTTTTTACAAATAACTCACACGCCTTAACCTCATTATTAGGGTAAATTACTATCAAAAAATAATTATTTTACTTAAAAATATGTAAAGATATGTATGGTGTGTGTATTTTCGGTAAGAATGTCAATTCGTCATTAGAACTGATATCATTTCATTGGTTTACATAAGAACTTTGATCTCTGGGTTCGGTAATTGAAACTTTAACTTGAACTTTTAATACTATTAGGTGTACAATTAGGTTTTGTAAATTTCAAATTGTGCGTCCATATGTATTTACTGAAAATACATATGGATTTTCACATCAGTCATTGAGGATTTGCAGTCGCAGAGTCGCACTGTGGATACGAGATGGAAAAAATGTAATAAATAAATTATAAAACTTTTTAGGCGGGACTGGATATTTTTTCAAAGTCATATATCTTACGATTTCCGTTGTCTCCTGAGATGGTTTTTAGAAATAAAGTGCAATTTTATAACAGCTTCAATTCTATGTTCCATCCTCCAATTTTTCTAAGATGATAGGTTGGCGAAACCGGTCACCAATTGAATTACCATGTGTATGCGAAGTTTTTGAATACAGAATTGAAGCTGTTATAAAAATGCACTCTCTTTCTAAAGATCATCTCCGTAATAAACGTTAATCGGAAGATATGTTAACATGAAAGAAAAAAAAAAAAAGATTATTAAAACATTTTATTTTTTCCCATCCTGTATCCACAGTGCGACTGTGCGGCTGCAAATCCTATACGAAAAAATCCCACGAAAAAGATAAAACAATGTCAATAAGTTCACATGAGAATTTTGTTTGATCTCTGGGATCGGTAATTAAAACTTTATCTTGAAACTTAAATACTAAAATCTAAATGTCAAAAATTGCTTAGACATTTTTCCTGAAAAAACATTTGGATCTTCACCTCGGTCATTGAGGACTTGCGTTCGGCATAGTCGCATTTTGAATGCGAGATGGAAAAAATGAGATAAATAAATAATAAAACTCATAGTCGGGACGGAAAGTTCTTTTTTAAGGTCATATATTTTTCGATTTCCGTCGATTACTTAAATGTTCATTAGGAATGCAGTGAATTTTTATAACAGCTTTAAATCTGATTATTATTATTAAAACACGACGATTGATCCCGTTGGAATATAAATATAAATGAAAATAAAAACAAAGGTCAAGAATGAATGTGCTGTCGTCACTCGACACTGTATTAATCAACTCGTGTGATGGGGCTGGTCGTTATGCAAACGACAGATTATTTACTAATTTATAACTCTACGCCACGATAAAGATAATCTTTGCGTTTTCGAAACTTTCGGGTTTAATTTGATTACAAAACAATTGTACTCTCCATGGGAAATCGATTCGTATTTGAAGATCAAATATGGAAAGTGATGAGCTGTCACGCCGAATTCTGTGTTTCCATACATCCGTGGCACTATCTGCTTCCCTAATACCTGGCAGCCGATCGCAGCGAGGACGGGACTGGCGGCCACCTCATTCCGATAAAACGGCGGCTCTAACAGCTCACCTCCCTCAGAGGACTGCTCTCCTAATACTCTCGGCTAGATTATATTTCGAAAAATGACAGCTCATGTCGAATGGCCACTGTTTTCATCATTTTCCATATTTGATACTCAACTACGAAATAAACTACCACGGAGAGTACAATTGTTTTGTAATCAAATTGAAGCCGGAAGCTTTGATAACCTAAAGAATATGTTATATGAAGCGTGCAGTATAAAATTAGTAGATAATTTGTCATTTGAATTATGACCAGCCACATCGTAGTGTCGTGTGACGTCGGCCGAATGCGTTTGCATTCGTGACCTTATGGGGTGTTTGGCGCATTTATTCAAATGATCACAGTATCAGGATGAGTTAAAAAATAATTCATAAAATCAACCTCGCTTTGTATTTAAGTTTTTTTCAAGGGTTCAAACGTTTAAGATATAAAAGGGGGAGACTCCCATAGACTCTCTGCCCATAGACTTGCAACAGGGTGCAGCTTTCCTATAATTTTTCCTATAACTTTCCTATAGTGAGAAATGAAAAAATTCCTATCTTAATTGATATAATCAATATTTTCGGCAGAGAGTACTCGGTGGAATTCCATTTTAATGTTTTAAATGAAACTCTTTAGTGATTTTCTCACAAGTTATGTTCTTCTCGGTTTTTTTGTTTGTTTAAATATACGGTGGTTCATAGCACTGAAGTGTGAAAGATGTGCAGCTTTAGTGGAGCCGACCTGCGCCACTATCTGGAGCCCCGATACTCTCTCGTACAATAAATATTGTTGCTAAAAATACTGGCCGCTGCGCAGGACGGTGGTTACGAATTCCCGGTGCACTTCATGCTGCCCTGGTAGAAATTTAAGCTTCAGACAATATTTCGCAGACTAGGTAGGTAGGTAGGTAAACAGATAAAGCAATTGATTTTAATTTTTCCTTGTCTTCCGACGAGAACGATCGCACTTGACGGAGTACAGATTTGAAGCTATTATAAAAATGCACATTATTTCTATAGGACATCTCAGGAATCGACGTAAATCTGGAGATATGTGGACTAGAACGATTTTTTTTCCGTTCCGATTATTATTGTTAATACATTTTATTATATATTTCAACTGAAATCGGGGTTATCGATAATGTTGAAAAACAGAACCGCAGCTGTTATAACACGGCACAATACCTAAAAATCGACATTACAAGACTAGCCATAAATCAGAAGAAATGTTAATTTTCAATGTAAACATATAGATTTTACTATTCTTTATATTCCGACGGGAACAATCGCCCTTATGTGAATACAAATTTGAAGCTGCTATTAAAATGCACTTTGTTTCTAAAGAACATCTCAGTTGTCGACGTAAATCTGGAGATATGTGAACGATTATTATTATTATTTAAACATTCGTTTTTATGTTTAAGAATTTTTGTATCATATTTCATTTGATATTGAGATCAATTATTGAATGTTGCTTTGTTTCATTAAATATTTTTTTATGAGTTTTTGTTCATATGGCGCAAATTCCTTCTTCCAATGCCTCTTTTTCCTTCGATTTTTCCTTGGACAATCAGCTGAAGGATTCCATACTTGTTGTTGAGGAAAGTGTGTCAATGATTGCAGACCTTTCACTTATTCACCAACGTCAAGAGTTCCCTTTCTTTGCGCATTCTGTGAAAGAGCCTCTCGCGTGTGACGCGGTCAAGCCATGGTATCTTAAGGATTCTCCTATACAGCTACATTTCAAACGCTTCGTGTCTTCACGTAGTAGCGGTCTTGAGTGTCCAGGCTTCAACTCCATCAAGGAGAACTGAGACGACACAACACTTAGTGAATCTCCATCGAGATTTAAATAAAAATGTACAGTAAAATCAGTATCAGGAAGACGAGTTTAAAAATAATGAATAAAATCAACCTCGCTTTGTATTGAACTTTTCTTGCAGGGTTTCAGACGTCAACTTACGACACTAGAATGTCCATTCACTGCATAAATATTTGCACTGGATGATTCATTTCACTTTTTACAAATAACTCACACGCCTTAACCTCATTATTAGGGTAAATTACTATCAAAAAATAATTATTTTACTTAAAAATATGTAAAGATATGTATGGTGTGTGTATTTTCGGTAAGAATGTCAATTCGTCATTAGAACTGATATCATTTCATTGGTTTACATAAGAACTTTGATCTCTGGGTTCGGTAATTGAAACTTTAACTTGAACTTTTAATACTATTAGGTGTACAATTAGGTTTTGTAAATTTCAAATTGTGCGTCCATATGTATTTACTGAAAATACATATGGATTTTCACATCAGTCATTGAGGATTTGCAGTCGCAGAGTCGCACTGTGGATACGAGATGGAAAAAATGTAATAAATAAATTATAAAACTTTTTAGGCGGGACTGGATATTTTTTCAAAGTCATATATCTTACGATTTCCGTTGTCTCCTGAGATGGTTTTTAGAAATAAAGTGCAATTTTATAACAGCTTCAATTCTATGTTCCATCCTCCAATTTTTCTAAGATGATAGGTTGGCGAAACCGGTCACCAATTGAATTACCATGTGTATGCGAAGTTTTTGAATACAGAATTGAAGCTGTTATAAAAATGCACTCTCTTTCTAAAGATCATCTCCGTAATAAACGTTAATCGGAAGATATGTTAACATGAAAGAAAAAAAAAAAAAGATTATTAAAACATTTTATTTTTTCCCATCCTGTATCCACAGTGCGACTGTGCGGCTGCAAATCCTATACGAAAAAATCCCACGAAAAAGATAAAACAATGTCAATAAGTTCACATGAGAATTTTGTTTGATCTCTGGGATCGGTAATTAAAACTTTATCTTGAAACTTAAATACTAAAATCTAAATGTCAAAAATTGCTTAGACATTTTTCCTGAAAAAACATTTGGATCTTCACCTCGGTCATTGAGGACTTGCGTTCGGCATAGTCGCATTTTGAATGCGAGATGGAAAAAATGAGATAAATAAATAATAAAACTCATAGTCGGGACGGAAAGTTCTTTTTTAAGGTCATATATTTTTCGATTTCCGTCGATTACTTAAATGTTCATTAGGAATGCAGTGAATTTTTATAACAGCTTTAAATCTGATTATTATTATTAAAACACGACGATTGATCCCGTTGGAATATAAATATAAATGAAAATAAAAACAAAGGTCAAGAATGAATGTGCTGTCGTCACTCGACACTGTATTAATCAACTCGTGTGATGGGGCTGGTCGTTATGCAAACGACAGATTATTTACTAATTTATAACTCTACGCCACGATAAAGATAATCTTTGCGTTTTCGAAACTTTCGGGTTTAATTTGATTACAAAACAATTGTACTCTCCATGGGAAATCGATTCGTATTTGAAGATCAAATATGGAAAGTGATGAGCTGTCACGCCGAATTCTGTGTTTCCATACATCCGTGGCACTATCTGCTTCCCTAATACCTGGCAGCCGATCGCAGCGAGGACGGGACTGGCGGCCACCTCATTCCGATAAAACGGCGGCTCTAACAGCTCACCTCCCTCAGAGGACTGCTCTCCTAATACTCTCGGCTAGATTATATTTCGAAAAATGACAGCTCATGTCGAATGGCCACTGTTTTCATCATTTTCCATATTTGATACTCAACTACGAAATAAACTACCACGGAGAGTACAATTGTTTTGTAATCAAATTGAAGCCGGAAGCTTTGATAACCTAAAGAATATGTTATATGAAGCGTGCAGTATAAAATTAGTAGATAATTTGTCATTTGAATTATGACCAGCCACATCGTAGTGTCGTGTGACGTCGGCCGAATGCGTTTGCATTCGTGACCTTATGGGGTGTTTGGCGCATTTATTCAAATGATCACAGTATCAGGATGAGTTAAAAAATAATTCATAAAATCAACCTCGCTTTGTATTTAAGTTTTTTTCAAGGGTTCAAACGTTTAAGATATAAAAGGGGGAGACTCCCATAGACTCTCTGCCCATAGACTTGCAACAGGGTGCAGCTTTCCTATAATTTTTCCTATAACTTTCCTATAGTGAGAAATGAAAAAATTCCTATCTTAATTGATATAATCAATATTTTCGGCAGAGAGTACTCGGTGGAATTCCATTTTAATGTTTTAAATGAAACTCTTTAGTGATTTTCTCACAAGTTATGTTCTTCTCGGTTTTTTTGTTTGTTTAAATATACGGTGGTTCATAGCACTGAAGTGTGAAAGATGTGCAGCTTTAGTGGAGCCGACCTGCGCCACTATCTGGAGCCCCGATACTCTCTCGTACAATAAATATTGTTGCTAAAAATACTGGCCGCTGCGCAGGACGGTGGTTACGAATTCCCGGTGCACTTCATGCTGCCCTGGTAGAAATTTAAGCTTCAGACAATATTTCGCAGACTAGGTAGGTAGGTAGGTAAACAGATAAAGCAATTGATTTTAATTTTTCCTTGTCTTCCGACGAGAACGATCGCACTTGACGGAGTACAGATTTGAAGCTATTATAAAAATGCACATTATTTCTATAGGACATCTCAGGAATCGACGTAAATCTGGAGATATGTGGACTAGAACGATTTTTTTTCCGTTCCGATTATTATTGTTAATACATTTTATTATATATTTCAACTGAAATCGGGGTTATCGATAATGTTGAAAAACAGAACCGCAGCTGTTATAACACGGCACAATACCTAAAAATCGACATTACAAGACTAGCCATAAATCAGAAGAAATGTTAATTTTCAATGTAAACATATAGATTTTACTATTCTTTATATTCCGACGGGAACAATCGCCCTTATGTGAATACAAATTTGAAGCTGCTATTAAAATGCACTTTGTTTCTAAAGAACATCTCAGTTGTCGACGTAAATCTGGAGATATGTGAACGATTATTATTATTATTTAAACATTCGTTTTTATGTTTAAGAATTTTTGTATCATATTTCATTTGATATTGAGATCAATTATTGAATGTTGCTTTGTTTCATTAAATATTTTTTTATGAGTTTTTGTTCATATGGCGCAAATTCCTTCTTCCAATGCCTCTTTTTCCTTCGATTTTTCCTTGGACAATCAGCTGAAGGATTCCATACTTGTTGTTGAGGAAAGTGTGTCAATGATTGCAGACCTTTCACTTATTCACCAACGTCAAGAGTTCCCTTTCTTTGCGCATTCTGTGAAAGAGCCTCTCGCGTGTGACGCGGTCAAGCCATGGTATCTTAAGGATTCTCCTATACAGCTACATTTCAAACGCTTTGTGTCTTCACGTAGTAGCGGTCTTGAGTGTCCAGGCTTCAACTCCATCAAGGAGAACTGAGACGACACAACACTTAGTGAATCTCCATCGAGATTTAAATAAAAATGTACAGTAAAATCAGTATCAGGAAGACGAGTTTAAAAATAATGAATAAAATCAACCTCGCTTTGTATTGAACTTTTCTTGCAGGGTTTCAGACGTCAACTTACGACACTAGAATGTCCATTCACTGCATAAATATTTGCACTGGATGATTCATTTCACTTTTTACAAATAACTCACACGCCTTAACCTCATTATTAGGGTAAATTACTATCAAAAAATAATTATTTTACTTAAAAATATGTAAAGATATGTATGGTGTGTGTATTTTCGGTAAGAATGTCAATTCGTCATTAGAACTGATATCATTTCATTGGTTTACATAAGAACTTTGATCTCTGGGTTCGGTAATTGAAACTTTAACTTGAACTTTTAATACTATTAGGTGTACAATTAGGTTTTGTAAATTTCAAATTGTGCGTCCATATGTATTTACTGAAAATACATATGGATTTTCACATCAGTCATTGAGGATTTGCAGTCGCAGAGTCGCACTGTGGATACGAGATGGAAAAAATGTAATAAATAAATTATAAAACTTTTTAGGCGGGACTGGATATTTTTTCAAAGTCATATATCTTACGATTTCCGTTGTCTCCTGAGATGGTTTTTAGAAATAAAGTGCAATTTTATAACAGCTTCAATTCTATGTTCCATCCTCCAATTTTTCTAAGATGATAGGTTGGCGAAACCGGTCACCAATTGAATTACCATGTGTATGCGAAGTTTTTGAATACAGAATTGAAGCTGTTATAAAAATGCACTCTCTTTCTAAAGATCATCTCCGTAATAAACGTTAATCGGAAGATATGTTAACATGAAAGAAAAAAAAAAAAAGATTATTAAAACATTTTATTTTTTCCCATCCTGTATCCACAGTGCGACTGTGCGGCTGCAAATCCTATACGAAAAAATCCCACGAAAAAGATAAAACAATGTCAATAAGTTCACATGAGAATTTTGTTTGATCTCTGGGATCGGTAATTAAAACTTTATCTTGAAACTTAAATACTAAAATCTAAATGTCAAAAATTGCTTAGACATTTTTCCTGAAAAAACATTTGGATCTTCACCTCGGTCATTGAGGACTTGCGTTCGGCATAGTCGCATTTTGAATGCGAGATGGAAAAAATGAGATAAATAAATAATAAAACTCATAGTCGGGACGGAAAGTTCTTTTTTAAGGTCATATATTTTTCGATTTCCGTCGATTACTTAAATGTTCATTAGGAATGCAGTGAATTTTTATAACAGCTTTAAATCTGATTATTATTATTAAAACACGACGATTGATCCCGTTGGAATATAAATATAAATGAAAATAAAAACAAAGGTCAAGAATGAATGTGCTGTCGTCACTCGACACTGTATTAATCAACTCGTGTGATGGGGCTGGTCGTTATGCAAACGACAGATTATTTACTAATTTATAACTCTACGCCACGATAAAGATAATCTTTGCGTTTTCGAAACTTTCGGGTTTAATTTGATTACAAAACAATTGTACTCTCCATGGGAAATCGATTCGTATTTGAAGATCAAATATGGAAAGTGATGAGCTGTCACGCCGAATTCTGTGTTTCCATACATCCGTGGCACTATCTGCTTCCCTAATACCTGGCAGCCGATCGCAGCGAGGACGGGACTGGCGGCCACCTCATTCCGATAAAACGGCGGCTCTAACAGCTCACCTCCCTCAGAGGACTGCTCTCCTAATACTCTCGGCTAGATTATATTTCGAAAAATGACAGCTCATGTCGAATGGCCACTGTTTTCATCATTTTCCATATTTGATACTCAACTACGAAATAAACTACCACGGAGAGTACAATTGTTTTGTAATCAAATTGAAGCCGGAAGCTTTGATAACCTAAAGAATATGTTATATGAAGCGTGCAGTATAAAATTAGTAGATAATTTGTCATTTGAATTATGACCAGCCACATCGTAGTGTCGTGTGACGTCGGCCGAATGCGTTTGCATTCGTGACCTTATGGGGTGTTTGGCGCATTTATTCAAATGATCACAGTATCAGGATGAGTTAAAAAATAATTCATAAAATCAACCTCGCTTTGTATTTAAGTTTTTTTCAAGGGTTCAAACGTTTAAGATATAAAAGGGGGAGACTCCCATAGACTCTCTGCCCATAGACTTGCAACAGGGTGCAGCTTTCCTATAATTTTTCCTATAACTTTCCTATAGTGAGAAATGAAAAAATTCCTATCTTAATTGATATAATCAATATTTTCGGCAGAGAGTACTCGGTGGAATTCCATTTTAATGTTTTAAATGAAACTCTTTAGTGATTTTCTCACAAGTTATGTTCTTCTCGGTTTTTTTGTTTGTTTAAATATACGGTGGTTCATAGCACTGAAGTGTGAAAGATGTGCAGCTTTAGTGGAGCCGACCTGCGCCACTATCTGGAGCCCCGATACTCTCTCGTACAATAAATATTGTTGCTAAAAATACTGGCCGCTGCGCAGGACGGTGGTTACGAATTCCCGGTGCACTTCATGCTGCCCTGGTAGAAATTTAAGCTTCAGACAATATTTCGCAGACTAGGTAGGTAGGTAGGTAAACAGATAAAGCAATTGATTTTAATTTTTCCTTGTCTTCCGACGAGAACGATCGCACTTGACGGAGTACAGATTTGAAGCTATTATAAAAATGCACATTATTTCTATAGGACATCTCAGGAATCGACGTAAATCTGGAGATATGTGGACTAGAACGATTTTTTTTCCGTTCCGATTATTATTGTTAATACATTTTATTATATATTTCAACTGAAATCGGGGTTATCGATAATGTTGAAAAACAGAACCGCAGCTGTTATAACACGGCACAATACCTAAAAATCGACATTACAAGACTAGCCATAAATCAGAAGAAATGTTAATTTTCAATGTAAACATATAGATTTTACTATTCTTTATATTCCGACGGGAACAATCGCCCTTATGTGAATACAAATTTGAAGCTGCTATTAAAATGCACTTTGTTTCTAAAGAACATCTCAGTTGTCGACGTAAATCTGGAGATATGTGAACGATTATTATTATTATTTAAACATTCGTTTTTATGTTTAAGAATTTTTGTATCATATTTCATTTGATATTGAGATCAATTATTGAATGTTGCTTTGTTTCATTAAATATTTTTTTATGAGTTTTTGTTCATATGGCGCAAATTCCTTCTTCCAATGCCTCTTTTTCCTTCGATTTTTCCTTGGACAATCAGCTGAAGGATTCCATACTTGTTGTTGAGGAAAGTGTGTCAATGATTGCAGACCTTTCACTTATTCACCAACGTCAAGAGTTCCCTTTCTTTGCGCATTCTGTGAAAGAGCCTCTCGCGTGTGACGCGGTCAAGCCATGGTATCTTAAGGATTCTCCTATACAGCTACATTTCAAACGCTTCGTGTCTTCACGTAGTAGCGGTCTTGAGTGTCCAGGCTTCAACTCCATCAAGGAGAACTGAGACGACACAACACTTAGTGAATCTCCATCGAGATTTAAATAAAAATGTACAGTAAAATCAGTATCAGGAAGACGAGTTTAAAAATAATGAATAAAATCAACCTCGCTTTGTATTGAACTTTTCTTGCAGGGTTTCAGACGTCAACTTACGACACTAGAATGTCCATTCACTGCATAAATATTTGCACTGGATGATTCATTTCACTTTTTACAAATAACTCACACGCCTTAACCTCATTATTAGGGTAAATTACTATCAAAAAATAATTATTTTACTTAAAAATATGTAAAGATATGTATGGTGTGTGTATTTTCGGTAAGAATGTCAATTCGTCATTAGAACTGATATCATTTCATTGGTTTACATAAGAACTTTGATCTCTGGGTTCGGTAATTGAAACTTTAACTTGAACTTTTAATACTATTAGGTGTACAATTAGGTTTTGTAAATTTCAAATTGTGCGTCCATATGTATTTACTGAAAATACATATGGATTTTCACATCAGTCATTGAGGATTTGCAGTCGCAGAGTCGCACTGTGGATACGAGATGGAAAAAATGTAATAAATAAATTATAAAACTTTTTAGGCGGGACTGGATATTTTTTCAAAGTCATATATCTTACGATTTCCGTTGTCTCCTGAGATGGTTTTTAGAAATAAAGTGCAATTTTATAACAGCTTCAATTCTATGTTCCATCCTCCAATTTTTCTAAGATGATAGGTTGGCGAAACCGGTCACCAATTGAATTACCATGTGTATGCGAAGTTTTTGAATACAGAATTGAAGCTGTTATAAAAATGCACTCTCTTTCTAAAGATCATCTCCGTAATAAACGTTAATCGGAAGATATGTTAACATGAAAGAAAAAAAAAAAAAGATTATTAAAACATTTTATTTTTTCCCATCCTGTATCCACAGTGCGACTGTGCGGCTGCAAATCCTATACGAAAAAATCCCACGAAAAAGATAAAACAATGTCAATAAGTTCACATGAGAATTTTGTTTGATCTCTGGGATCGGTAATTAAAACTTTATCTTGAAACTTAAATACTAAAATCTAAATGTCAAAAATTGCTTAGACATTTTTCCTGAAAAAACATTTGGATCTTCACCTCGGTCATTGAGGACTTGCATTCGGCATAGTCGCATTTTGAATGCGAGATGGAAAAAATGAGATAAATAAATAATAAAACTCATAGTCGGGACGGAAAGTTCTTTTTTAAGGTCATATATTTTTCGATTTCCGTCGATTACTTAAATGTTCATTAGGAATGCAGTGAATTTTTATAACAGCTTTAAATCTGATTATTATTATTAAAACACGACGATTGATCCCGTTGGAATATAAATATAAATGAAAATAAAAACAAAGGTCAAGAATGAATGTGCTGTCGTCACTCGACACTGTATTAATCAACTCGTGTGATGGGGCTGGTCGTTATGCAAACGACAGATTATTTACTAATTTATAACTCTACGCCACGATAAAGATAATCTTTGCGTTTTCGAAACTTTCGGGTTTAATTTGATTACAAAACAATTGTACTCTCCATGGGAAATCGATTCGTATTTGAAGATCAAATATGGAAAGTGATGAGCTGTCACGCCGAATTCTGTGTTTCCATACATCCGTGGCACTATCTGCTTCCCTAATACCTGGCAGCCGATCGCAGCGAGGACGGGACTGGCGGCCACCTCATTCCGATAAAACGGCGGCTCTAACAGCTCACCTCCCTCAGAGGACTGCTCTCCTAATACTCTCGGCTAGATTATATTTCGAAAAATGACAGCTCATGTCGAATGGCCACTGTTTTCATCATTTTCCATATTTGATACTCAACTACGAAATAAACTACCACGGAGAGTACAATTGTTTTGTAATCAAATTGAAGCCGGAAGCTTTGATAACCTAAAGAATATGTTATATGAAGCGTGCAGTATAAAATTAGTAGATAATTTGTCATTTGAATTATGACCAGCCACATCGTAGTGTCGTGTGACGTCGGCCGAATGCGTTTGCATTCGTGACCTTATGGGGTGTTTGGCGCATTTATTCAAATGATCACAGTATCAGGATGAGTTAAAAAATAATTCATAAAATCAACCTCGCTTTGTATTTAAGTTTTTTTCAAGGGTTCAAACGTTTAAGATATAAAAGGGGGAGACTCCCATAGACTCTCTGCCCATAGACTTGCAACAGGGTGCAGCTTTCCTATAATTTTTCCTATAACTTTCCTATAGTGAGAAATGAAAAAATTCCTATCTTAATTGATATAATCAATATTTTCGGCAGAGAGTACTCGGTGGAATTCCATTTTAATGTTTTAAATGAAACTCTTTAGTGATTTTCTCACAAGTTATGTTCTTCTCGGTTTTTTTGTTTGTTTAAATATACGGTGGTTCATAGCACTGAAGTGTGAAAGATGTGCAGCTTTAGTGGAGCCGACCTGCGCCACTATCTGGAGCCCCGATACTCTCTCGTACAATAAATATTGTTGCTAAAAATACTGGCCGCTGCGCAGGACGGTGGTTACGAATTCCCGGTGCACTTCATGCTGCCCTGGTAGAAATTTAAGCTTCAGACAATATTTCGCAGACTAGGTAGGTAGGTAGGTAAACAGATAAAGCAATTGATTTTAATTTTTCCTTGTCTTCCGACGAGAACGATCGCACTTGACGGAGTACAGATTTGAAGCTATTATAAAAATGCACATTATTTCTATAGGACATCTCAGGAATCGACGTAAATCTGGAGATATGTGGACTAGAACGATTTTTTTTCCGTTCCGATTATTATTGTTAATACATTTTATTATATATTTCAACTGAAATCGGGGTTATCGATAATGTTGAAAAACAGAACCGCAGCTGTTATAACACGGCACAATACCTAAAAATCGACATTACAAGACTAGCCATAAATCAGAAGAAATGTTAATTTTCAATGTAAACATATAGATTTTACTATTCTTTATATTCCGACGGGAACAATCGCCCTTATGTGAATACAAATTTGAAGCTGCTATTAAAATGCACTTTGTTTCTAAAGAACATCTCAGTTGTCGACGTAAATCTGGAGATATGTGAACGATTATTATTATTATTTAAACATTCGTTTTTATGTTTAAGAATTTTTGTATCATATTTCATTTGATATTGAGATCAATTATTGAATGTTGCTTTGTTTCATTAAATATTTTTTTATGAGTTTTTGTTCATATGGCGCAAATTCCTTCTTCCAATGCCTCTTTTTCCTTCGATTTTTCCTTGGACAATCAGCTGAAGGATTCCATACTTGTTGTTGAGGAAAGTGTGTCAATGATTGCAGACCTTTCACTTATTCACCAACGTCAAGAGTTCCCTTTCTTTGCGCATTCTGTGAAAGAGCCTCTCGCGTGTGACGCGGTCAAGCCATGGTATCTTAAGGATTCTCCTATACAGCTACATTTCAAACGCTTTGTGTCTTCACGTAGTAGCGGTCTTGAGTGTCCAGGCTTCAACTCCATCAAGGAGAACTGAGACGACACAACACTTAGTGAATCTCCATCGAGATTTAAATAAAAATGTACAGTAAAATCAGTATCAGGAAGACGAGTTTAAAAATAATGAATAAAATCAACCTCGCTTTGTATTGAACTTTTCTTGCAGGGTTTCAGACGTCAACTTACGACACTAGAATGTCCATTCACTGCATAAATATTTGCACTGGATGATTCATTTCACTTTTTACAAATAACTCACACGCCTTAACCTCATTATTAGGGTAAATTACTATCAAAAAATAATTATTTTACTTAAAAATATGTAAAGATATGTATGGTGTGTGTATTTTCGGTAAGAATGTCAATTCGTCATTAGAACTGATATCATTTCATTGGTTTACATAAGAACTTTGATCTCTGGGTTCGGTAATTGAAACTTTAACTTGAACTTTTAATACTATTAGGTGTACAATTAGGTTTTGTAAATTTCAAATTGTGCGTCCATATGTATTTACTGAAAATACATATGGATTTTCACATCAGTCATTGAGGATTTGCAGTCGCAGAGTCGCACTGTGGATACGAGATGGAAAAAATGTAATAAATAAATTATAAAACTTTTTAGGCGGGACTGGATATTTTTTCAAAGTCATATATCTTACGATTTCCGTTGTCTCCTGAGATGGTTTTTAGAAATAAAGTGCAATTTTATAACAGCTTCAATTCTATGTTCCATCCTCCAATTTTTCTAAGATGATAGGTTGGCGAAACCGGTCACCAATTGAATTACCATGTGTATGCGAAGTTTTTGAATACAGAATTGAAGCTGTTATAAAAATGCACTCTCTTTCTAAAGATCATCTCCGTAATAAACGTTAATCGGAAGATATGTTAACATGAAAGAAAAAAAAAAAAAGATTATTAAAACATTTTATTTTTTCCCATCCTGTATCCACAGTGCGACTGTGCGGCTGCAAATCCTATACGAAAAAATCCCACGAAAAAGATAAAACAATGTCAATAAGTTCACATGAGAATTTTGTTTGATCTCTGGGATCGGTAATTAAAACTTTATCTTGAAACTTAAATACTAAAATCTAAATGTCAAAAATTGCTTAGACATTTTTCCTGAAAAAACATTTGGATCTTCACCTCGGTCATTGAGGACTTGCATTCGGCATAGTCGCATTTTGAATGCGAGATGGAAAAAATGAGATAAATAAATAATAAAACTCATAGTCGGGACGGAAAGTTCTTTTTTAAGGTCATATATTTTTCGATTTCCGTCGATTACTTAAATGTTCATTAGGAATGCAGTGAATTTTTATAACAGCTTTAAATCTGATTATTATTATTAAAACACGACGATTGATCCCGTTGGAATATAAATATAAATGAAAATAAAAACAAAGGTCAAGAATGAATGTGCTGTCGTCACTCGACACTGTATTAATCAACTCGTGTGATGGGGCTGGTCGTTATGCAAACGACAGATTATTTACTAATTTATAACTCTACGCCACGATAAAGATAATCTTTGCGTTTTCGAAACTTTCGGGTTTAATTTGATTACAAAACAATTGTACTCTCCATGGGAAATCGATTCGTATTTGAAGATCAAATATGGAAAGTGATGAGCTGTCACGCCGAATTCTGTGTTTCCATACATCCGTGGCACTATCTGCTTCCCTAATACCTGGCAGCCGATCGCAGCGAGGACGGGACTGGCGGCCACCTCATTCCGATAAAACGGCGGCTCTAACAGCTCACCTCCCTCAGAGGACTGCTCTCCTAATACTCTCGGCTAGATTATATTTCGAAAAATGACAGCTCATGTCGAATGGCCACTGTTTTCATCATTTTCCATATTTGATACTCAACTACGAAATAAACTACCACGGAGAGTACAATTGTTTTGTAATCAAATTGAAGCCGGAAGCTTTGATAACCTAAAGAATATGTTATATGAAGCGTGCAGTATAAAATTAGTAGATAATTTGTCATTTGAATTATGACCAGCCACATCGTAGTGTCGTGTGACGTCGGCCGAATGCGTTTGCATTCGTGACCTTATGGGGTGTTTGGCGCATTTATTCAAATGATCACAGTATCAGGATGAGTTAAAAAATAATTCATAAAATCAACCTCGCTTTGTATTTAAGTTTTTTTCAAGGGTTCAAACGTTTAAGATATAAAAGGGGGAGACTCCCATAGACTCTCTGCCCATAGACTTGCAACAGGGTGCAGCTTTCCTATAATTTTTCCTATAACTTTCCTATAGTGAGAAATGAAAAAATTCCTATCTTAATTGATATAATCAATATTTTCGGCAGAGAGTACTCGGTGGAATTCCATTTTAATGTTTTAAATGAAACTCTTTAGTGATTTTCTCACAAGTTATGTTCTTCTCGGTTTTTTTGTTTGTTTAAATATACGGTGGTTCATAGCACTGAAGTGTGAAAGATGTGCAGCTTTAGTGGAGCCGACCTGCGCCACTATCTGGAGCCCCGATACTCTCTCGTACAATAAATATTGTTGCTAAAAATACTGGCCGCTGCGCAGGACGGTGGTTACGAATTCCCGGTGCACTTCATGCTGCCCTGGTAGAAATTTAAGCTTCAGACAATATTTCGCAGACTAGGTAGGTAGGTAGGTAAACAGATAAAGCAATTGATTTTAATTTTTCCTTGTCTTCCGACGAGAACGATCGCACTTGACGGAGTACAGATTTGAAGCTATTATAAAAATGCACATTATTTCTATAGGACATCTCAGGAATCGACGTAAATCTGGAGATATGTGGACTAGAACGATTTTTTTTCCGTTCCGATTATTATTGTTAATACATTTTATTATATATTTCAACTGAAATCGGGGTTATCGATAATGTTGAAAAACAGAACCGCAGCTGTTATAACACGGCACAATACCTAAAAATCGACATTACAAGACTAGCCATAAATCAGAAGAAATGTTAATTTTCAATGTAAACATATAGATTTTACTATTCTTTATATTCCGACGGGAACAATCGCCCTTATGTGAATACAAATTTGAAGCTGCTATTAAAATGCACTTTGTTTCTAAAGAACATCTCAGTTGTCGACGTAAATCTGGAGATATGTGAACGATTATTATTATTATTTAAACATTCGTTTTTATGTTTAAGAATTTTTGTATCATATTTCATTTGATATTGAGATCAATTATTGAATGTTGCTTTGTTTCATTAAATATTTTTTTATGAGTTTTTGTTCATATGGCGCAAATTCCTTCTTCCAATGCCTCTTTTTCCTTCGATTTTTCCTTGGACAATCAGCTGAAGGATTCCATACTTGTTGTTGAGGAAAGTGTGTCAATGATTGCAGACCTTTCACTTATTCACCAACGTCAAGAGTTCCCTTTCTTTGCGCATTCTGTGAAAGAGCCTCTCGCGTGTGACGCGGTCAAGCCATGGTATCTTAAGGATTCTCCTATACAGCTACATTTCAAACGCTTCGTGTCTTCACGTAGTAGCGGTCTTGAGTGTCCAGGCTTCAACTCCATCAAGGAGAACTGAGACGACACAACACTTAGTGAATCTCCATCGAGATTTAAATAAAAATGTACAGTAAAATCAGTATCAGGAAGACGAGTTTAAAAATAATGAATAAAATCAACCTCGCTTTGTATTGAACTTTTCTTGCAGGGTTTCAGACGTCAACTTACGACACTAGAATGTCCATTCACTGCATAAATATTTGCACTGGATGATTCATTTCACTTTTTACAAATAACTCACACGCCTTAACCTCATTATTAGGGTAAATTACTATCAAAAAATAATTATTTTACTTAAAAATATGTAAAGATATGTATGGTGTGTGTATTTTCGGTAAGAATGTCAATTCGTCATTAGAACTGATATCATTTCATTGGTTTACATAAGAACTTTGATCTCTGGGTTCGGTAATTGAAACTTTAACTTGAACTTTTAATACTATTAGGTGTACAATTAGGTTTTGTAAATTTCAAATTGTGCGTCCATATGTATTTACTGAAAATACATATGGATTTTCACATCAGTCATTGAGGATTTGCAGTCGCAGAGTCGCACTGTGGATACGAGATGGAAAAAATGTAATAAATAAATTATAAAACTTTTTAGGCGGGACTGGATATTTTTTCAAAGTCATATATCTTACGATTTCCGTTGTCTCCTGAGATGGTTTTTAGAAATAAAGTGCAATTTTATAACAGCTTCAATTCTATGTTCCATCCTCCAATTTTTCTAAGATGATAGGTTGGCGAAACCGGTCACCAATTGAATTACCATGTGTATGCGAAGTTTTTGAATACAGAATTGAAGCTGTTATAAAAATGCACTCTCTTTCTAAAGATCATCTCCGTAATAAACGTTAATCGGAAGATATGTTAACATGAAAGAAAAAAAAAAAAAGATTATTAAAACATTTTATTTTTTCCCATCCTGTATCCACAGTGCGACTGTGCGGCTGCAAATCCTATACGAAAAAATCCCACGAAAAAGATAAAACAATGTCAATAAGTTCACATGAGAATTTTGTTTGATCTCTGGGATCGGTAATTAAAACTTTATCTTGAAACTTAAATACTAAAATCTAAATGTCAAAAATTGCTTAGACATTTTTCCTGAAAAAACATTTGGATCTTCACCTCGGTCATTGAGGACTTGCATTCGGCATAGTCGCATTTTGAATGCGAGATGGAAAAAATGAGATAAATAAATAATAAAACTCATAGTCGGGACGGAAAGTTCTTTTTTAAGGTCATATATTTTTCGATTTCCGTCGATTACTTAAATGTTCATTAGGAATGCAGTGAATTTTTATAACAGCTTTAAATCTGATTATTATTATTAAAACACGACGATTGATCCCGTTGGAATATAAATATAAATGAAAATAAAAACAAAGGTCAAGAATGAATGTGCTGTCGTCACTCGACACTGTATTAATCAACTCGTGTGATGGGGCTGGTCGTTATGCAAACGACAGATTATTTACTAATTTATAACTCTACGCCACGATAAAGATAATCTTTGCGTTTTCGAAACTTTCGGGTTTAATTTGATTACAAAACAATTGTACTCTCCATGGGAAATCGATTCGTATTTGAAGATCAAATATGGAAAGTGATGAGCTGTCACGCCGAATTCTGTGTTTCCATACATCCGTGGCACTATCTGCTTCCCTAATACCTGGCAGCCGATCGCAGCGAGGACGGGACTGGCGGCCACCTCATTCCGATAAAACGGCGGCTCTAACAGCTCACCTCCCTCAGAGGACTGCTCTCCTAATACTCTCGGCTAGATTATATTTCGAAAAATGACAGCTCATGTCGAATGGCCACTGTTTTCATCATTTTCCATATTTGATACTCAACTACGAAATAAACTACCACGGAGAGTACAATTGTTTTGTAATCAAATTGAAGCCGGAAGCTTTGATAACCTAAAGAATATGTTATATGAAGCGTGCAGTATAAAATTAGTAGATAATTTGTCATTTGAATTATGACCAGCCACATCGTAGTGTCGTGTGACGTCGGCCGAATGCGTTTGCATTCGTGACCTTATGGGGTGTTTGGCGCATTTATTCAAATGATCACAGTATCAGGATGAGTTAAAAAATAATTCATAAAATCAACCTCGCTTTGTATTTAAGTTTTTTTCAAGGGTTCAAACGTTTAAGATATAAAAGGGGGAGACTCCCATAGACTCTCTGCCCATAGACTTGCAACAGGGTGCAGCTTTCCTATAATTTTTCCTATAACTTTCCTATAGTGAGAAATGAAAAAATTCCTATCTTAATTGATATAATCAATATTTTCGGCAGAGAGTACTCGGTGGAATTCCATTTTAATGTTTTAAATGAAACTCTTTAGTGATTTTCTCACAAGTTATGTTCTTCTCGGTTTTTTTGTTTGTTTAAATATACGGTGGTTCATAGCACTGAAGTGTGAAAGATGTGCAGCTTTAGTGGAGCCGACCTGCGCCACTATCTGGAGCCCCGATACTCTCTCGTACAATAAATATTGTTGCTAAAAATACTGGCCGCTGCGCAGGACGGTGGTTACGAATTCCCGGTGCACTTCATGCTGCCCTGGTAGAAATTTAAGCTTCAGACAATATTTCGCAGACTAGGTAGGTAGGTAGGTAAACAGATAAAGCAATTGATTTTAATTTTTCCTTGTCTTCCGACGAGAACGATCGCACTTGACGGAGTACAGATTTGAAGCTATTATAAAAATGCACATTATTTCTATAGGACATCTCAGGAATCGACGTAAATCTGGAGATATGTGGACTAGAACGATTTTTTTTCCGTTCCGATTATTATTGTTAATACATTTTATTATATATTTCAACTGAAATCGGGGTTATCGATAATGTTGAAAAACAGAACCGCAGCTGTTATAACACGGCACAATACCTAAAAATCGACATTACAAGACTAGCCATAAATCAGAAGAAATGTTAATTTTCAATGTAAACATATAGATTTTACTATTCTTTATATTCCGACGGGAACAATCGCCCTTATGTGAATACAAATTTGAAGCTGCTATTAAAATGCACTTTGTTTCTAAAGAACATCTCAGTTGTCGACGTAAATCTGGAGATATGTGAACGATTATTATTATTATTTAAACATTCGTTTTTATGTTTAAGAATTTTTGTATCATATTTCATTTGATATTGAGATCAATTATTGAATGTTGCTTTGTTTCATTAAATATTTTTTTATGAGTTTTTGTTCATATGGCGCAAATTCCTTCTTCCAATGCCTCTTTTTCCTTCGATTTTTCCTTGGACAATCAGCTGAAGGATTCCATACTTGTTGTTGAGGAAAGTGTGTCAATGATTGCAGACCTTTCACTTATTCACCAACGTCAAGAGTTCCCTTTCTTTGCGCATTCTGTGAAAGAGCCTCTCGCGTGTGACGCGGTCAAGCCATGGTATCTTAAGGATTCTCCTATACAGCTACATTTCAAACGCTTCGTGTCTTCACGTAGTAGCGGTCTTGAGTGTCCAGGCTTCAACTCCATCAAGGAGAACTGAGACGACACAACACTTAGTGAATCTCCATCGAGATTTAAATAAAAATGTACAGTAAAATCAGTATCAGGAAGACGAGTTTAAAAATAATGAATAAAATCAACCTCGCTTTGTATTGAACTTTTCTTGCAGGGTTTCAGACGTCAACTTACGACACTAGAATGTCCATTCACTGCATAAATATTTGCACTGGATGATTCATTTCACTTTTTACAAATAACTCACACGCCTTAACCTCATTATTAGGGTAAATTACTATCAAAAAATAATTATTTTACTTAAAAATATGTAAAGATATGTATGGTGTGTGTATTTTCGGTAAGAATGTCAATTCGTCATTAGAACTGATATCATTTCATTGGTTTACATAAGAACTTTGATCTCTGGGTTCGGTAATTGAAACTTTAACTTGAACTTTTAATACTATTAGGTGTACAATTAGGTTTTGTAAATTTCAAATTGTGCGTCCATATGTATTTACTGAAAATACATATGGATTTTCACATCAGTCATTGAGGATTTGCAGTCGCAGAGTCGCACTGTGGATACGAGATGGAAAAAATGTAATAAATAAATTATAAAACTTTTTAGGCGGGACTGGATATTTTTTCAAAGTCATATATCTTACGATTTCCGTTGTCTCCTGAGATGGTTTTTAGAAATAAAGTGCAATTTTATAACAGCTTCAATTCTATGTTCCATCCTCCAATTTTTCTAAGATGATAGGTTGGCGAAACCGGTCACCAATTGAATTACCATGTGTATGCGAAGTTTTTGAATACAGAATTGAAGCTGTTATAAAAATGCACTCTCTTTCTAAAGATCATCTCCGTAATAAACGTTAATCGGAAGATATGTTAACATGAAAGAAAAAAAAAAAAAGATTATTAAAACATTTTATTTTTTCCCATCCTGTATCCACAGTGCGACTGTGCGGCTGCAAATCCTATACGAAAAAATCCCACGAAAAAGATAAAACAATGTCAATAAGTTCACATGAGAATTTTGTTTGATCTCTGGGATCGGTAATTAAAACTTTATCTTGAAACTTAAATACTAAAATCTAAATGTCAAAAATTGCTTAGACATTTTTCCTGAAAAAACATTTGGATCTTCACCTCGGTCATTGAGGACTTGCGTTCGGCATAGTCGCATTTTGAATGCGAGATGGAAAAAATGAGATAAATAAATAATAAAACTCATAGTCGGGACGGAAAGTTCTTTTTTAAGGTCATATATTTTTCGATTTCCGTCGATTACTTAAATGTTCATTAGGAATGCAGTGAATTTTTATAACAGCTTTAAATCTGATTATTATTATTAAAACACGACGATTGATCCCGTTGGAATATAAATATAAATGAAAATAAAAACAAAGGTCAAGAATGAATGTGCTGTCGTCACTCGACACTGTATTAATCAACTCGTGTGATGGGGCTGGTCGTTATGCAAACGACAGATTATTTACTAATTTATAACTCTACGCCACGATAAAGATAATCTTTGCGTTTTCGAAACTTTCGGGTTTAATTTGATTACAAAACAATTGTACTCTCCATGGGAAATCGATTCGTATTTGAAGATCAAATATGGAAAGTGATGAGCTGTCACGCCGAATTCTGTGTTTCCATACATCCGTGGCACTATCTGCTTCCCTAATACCTGGCAGCCGATCGCAGCGAGGACGGGACTGGCGGCCACCTCATTCCGATAAAACGGCGGCTCTAACAGCTCACCTCCCTCAGAGGACTGCTCTCCTAATACTCTCGGCTAGATTATATTTCGAAAAATGACAGCTCATGTCGAATGGCCACTGTTTTCATCATTTTCCATATTTGATACTCAACTACGAAATAAACTACCACGGAGAGTACAATTGTTTTGTAATCAAATTGAAGCCGGAAGCTTTGATAACCTAAAGAATATGTTATATGAAGCGTGCAGTATAAAATTAGTAGATAATTTGTCATTTGAATTATGACCAGCCACATCGTAGTGTCGTGTGACGTCGGCCGAATGCGTTTGCATTCGTGACCTTATGGGGTGTTTGGCGCATTTATTCAAATGATCACAGTATCAGGATGAGTTAAAAAATAATTCATAAAATCAACCTCGCTTTGTATTTAAGTTTTTTTCAAGGGTTCAAACGTTTAAGATATAAAAGGGGGAGACTCCCATAGACTCTCTGCCCATAGACTTGCAACAGGGTGCAGCTTTCCTATAATTTTTCCTATAACTTTCCTATAGTGAGAAATGAAAAAATTCCTATCTTAATTGATATAATCAATATTTTCGGCAGAGAGTACTCGGTGGAATTCCATTTTAATGTTTTAAATGAAACTCTTTAGTGATTTTCTCACAAGTTATGTTCTTCTCGGTTTTTTTGTTTGTTTAAATATACGGTGGTTCATAGCACTGAAGTGTGAAAGATGTGCAGCTTTAGTGGAGCCGACCTGCGCCACTATCTGGAGCCCCGATACTCTCTCGTACAATAAATATTGTTGCTAAAAATACTGGCCGCTGCGCAGGACGGTGGTTACGAATTCCCGGTGCACTTCATGCTGCCCTGGTAGAAATTTAAGCTTCAGACAATATTTCGCAGACTAGGTAGGTAGGTAGGTAAACAGATAAAGCAATTGATTTTAATTTTTCCTTGTCTTCCGACGAGAACGATCGCACTTGACGGAGTACAGATTTGAAGCTATTATAAAAATGCACATTATTTCTATAGGACATCTCAGGAATCGACGTAAATCTGGAGATATGTGGACTAGAACGATTTTTTTTCCGTTCCGATTATTATTGTTAATACATTTTATTATATATTTCAACTGAAATCGGGGTTATCGATAATGTTGAAAAACAGAACCGCAGCTGTTATAACACGGCACAATACCTAAAAATCGACATTACAAGACTAGCCATAAATCAGAAGAAATGTTAATTTTCAATGTAAACATATAGATTTTACTATTCTTTATATTCCGACGGGAACAATCGCCCTTATGTGAATACAAATTTGAAGCTGCTATTAAAATGCACTTTGTTTCTAAAGAACATCTCAGTTGTCGACGTAAATCTGGAGATATGTGAACGATTATTATTATTATTTAAACATTCGTTTTTATGTTTAAGAATTTTTGTATCATATTTCATTTGATATTGAGATCAATTATTGAATGTTGCTTTGTTTCATTAAATATTTTTTTATGAGTTTTTGTTCATATGGCGCAAATTCCTTCTTCCAATGCCTCTTTTTCCTTCGATTTTTCCTTGGACAATCAGCTGAAGGATTCCATACTTGTTGTTGAGGAAAGTGTGTCAATGATTGCAGACCTTTCACTTATTCACCAACGTCAAGAGTTCCCTTTCTTTGCGCATTCTGTGAAAGAGCCTCTCGCGTGTGACGCGGTCAAGCCATGGTATCTTAAGGATTCTCCTATACAGCTACATTTCAAACGCTTTGTGTCTTCACGTAGTAGCGGTCTTGAGTGTCCAGGCTTCAACTCCATCAAGGAGAACTGAGACGACACAACACTTAGTGAATCTCCATCGAGATTTAAATAAAAATGTACAGTAAAATCAGTATCAGGAAGACGAGTTTAAAAATAATGAATAAAATCAACCTCGCTTTGTATTGAACTTTTCTTGCAGGGTTTCAGACGTCAACTTACGACACTAGAATGTCCATTCACTGCATAAATATTTGCACTGGATGATTCATTTCACTTTTTACAAATAACTCACACGCCTTAACCTCATTATTAGGGTAAATTACTATCAAAAAATAATTATTTTACTTAAAAATATGTAAAGATATGTATGGTGTGTGTATTTTCGGTAAGAATGTCAATTCGTCATTAGAACTGATATCATTTCATTGGTTTACATAAGAACTTTGATCTCTGGGTTCGGTAATTGAAACTTTAACTTGAACTTTTAATACTATTAGGTGTACAATTAGGTTTTGTAAATTTCAAATTGTGCGTCCATATGTATTTACTGAAAATACATATGGATTTTCACATCAGTCATTGAGGATTTGCAGTCGCAGAGTCGCACTGTGGATACGAGATGGAAAAAATGTAATAAATAAATTATAAAACTTTTTAGGCGGGACTGGATATTTTTTCAAAGTCATATATCTTACGATTTCCGTTGTCTCCTGAGATGGTTTTTAGAAATAAAGTGCAATTTTATAACAGCTTCAATTCTATGTTCCATCCTCCAATTTTTCTAAGATGATAGGTTGGCGAAACCGGTCACCAATTGAATTACCATGTGTATGCGAAGTTTTTGAATACAGAATTGAAGCTGTTATAAAAATGCACTCTCTTTCTAAAGATCATCTCCGTAATAAACGTTAATCGGAAGATATGTTAACATGAAAGAAAAAAAAAAAAAGATTATTAAAACATTTTATTTTTTCCCATCCTGTATCCACAGTGCGACTGTGCGGCTGCAAATCCTATACGAAAAAATCCCACGAAAAAGATAAAACAATGTCAATAAGTTCACATGAGAATTTTGTTTGATCTCTGGGATCGGTAATTAAAACTTTATCTTGAAACTTAAATACTAAAATCTAAATGTCAAAAATTGCTTAGACATTTTTCCTGAAAAAACATTTGGATCTTCACCTCGGTCATTGAGGACTTGCGTTCGGCATAGTCGCATTTTGAATGCGAGATGGAAAAAATGAGATAAATAAATAATAAAACTCATAGTCGGGACGGAAAGTTCTTTTTTAAGGTCATATATTTTTCGATTTCCGTCGATTACTTAAATGTTCATTAGGAATGCAGTGAATTTTTATAACAGCTTTAAATCTGATTATTATTATTAAAACACGACGATTGATCCCGTTGGAATATAAATATAAATGAAAATAAAAACAAAGGTCAAGAATGAATGTGCTGTCGTCACTCGACACTGTATTAATCAACTCGTGTGATGGGGCTGGTCGTTATGCAAACGACAGATTATTTACTAATTTATAACTCTACGCCACGATAAAGATAATCTTTGCGTTTTCGAAACTTTCGGGTTTAATTTGATTACAAAACAATTGTACTCTCCATGGGAAATCGATTCGTATTTGAAGATCAAATATGGAAAGTGATGAGCTGTCACGCCGAATTCTGTGTTTCCATACATCCGTGGCACTATCTGCTTCCCTAATACCTGGCAGCCGATCGCAGCGAGGACGGGACTGGCGGCCACCTCATTCCGATAAAACGGCGGCTCTAACAGCTCACCTCCCTCAGAGGACTGCTCTCCTAATACTCTCGGCTAGATTATATTTCGAAAAATGACAGCTCATGTCGAATGGCCACTGTTTTCATCATTTTCCATATTTGATACTCAACTACGAAATAAACTACCACGGAGAGTACAATTGTTTTGTAATCAAATTGAAGCCGGAAGCTTTGATAACCTAAAGAATATGTTATATGAAGCGTGCAGTATAAAATTAGTAGATAATTTGTCATTTGAATTATGACCAGCCACATCGTAGTGTCGTGTGACGTCGGCCGAATGCGTTTGCATTCGTGACCTTATGGGGTGTTTGGCGCATTTATTCAAATGATCACAGTATCAGGATGAGTTAAAAAATAATTCATAAAATCAACCTCGCTTTGTATTTAAGTTTTTTTCAAGGGTTCAAACGTTTAAGATATAAAAGGGGGAGACTCCCATAGACTCTCTGCCCATAGACTTGCAACAGGGTGCAGCTTTCCTATAATTTTTCCTATAACTTTCCTATAGTGAGAAATGAAAAAATTCCTATCTTAATTGATATAATCAATATTTTCGGCAGAGAGTACTCGGTGGAATTCCATTTTAATGTTTTAAATGAAACTCTTTAGTGATTTTCTCACAAGTTATGTTCTTCTCGGTTTTTTTGTTTGTTTAAATATACGGTGGTTCATAGCACTGAAGTGTGAAAGATGTGCAGCTTTAGTGGAGCCGACCTGCGCCACTATCTGGAGCCCCGATACTCTCTCGTACAATAAATATTGTTGCTAAAAATACTGGCCGCTGCGCAGGACGGTGGTTACGAATTCCCGGTGCACTTCATGCTGCCCTGGTAGAAATTTAAGCTTCAGACAATATTTCGCAGACTAGGTAGGTAGGTAGGTAAACAGATAAAGCAATTGATTTTAATTTTTCCTTGTCTTCCGACGAGAACGATCGCACTTGACGGAGTACAGATTTGAAGCTATTATAAAAATGCACATTATTTCTATAGGACATCTCAGGAATCGACGTAAATCTGGAGATATGTGGACTAGAACGATTTTTTTTCCGTTCCGATTATTATTGTTAATACATTTTATTATATATTTCAACTGAAATCGGGGTTATCGATAATGTTGAAAAACAGAACCGCAGCTGTTATAACACGGCACAATACCTAAAAATCGACATTACAAGACTAGCCATAAATCAGAAGAAATGTTAATTTTCAATGTAAACATATAGATTTTACTATTCTTTATATTCCGACGGGAACAATCGCCCTTATGTGAATACAAATTTGAAGCTGCTATTAAAATGCACTTTGTTTCTAAAGAACATCTCAGTTGTCGACGTAAATCTGGAGATATGTGAACGATTATTATTATTATTTAAACATTCGTTTTTATGTTTAAGAATTTTTGTATCATATTTCATTTGATATTGAGATCAATTATTGAATGTTGCTTTGTTTCATTAAATATTTTTTTATGAGTTTTTGTTCATATGGCGCAAATTCCTTCTTCCAATGCCTCTTTTTCCTTCGATTTTTCCTTGGACAATCAGCTGAAGGATTCCATACTTGTTGTTGAGGAAAGTGTGTCAATGATTGCAGACCTTTCACTTATTCACCAACGTCAAGAGTTCCCTTTCTTTGCGCATTCTGTGAAAGAGCCTCTCGCGTGTGACGCGGTCAAGCCATGGTATCTTAAGGATTCTCCTATACAGCTACATTTCAAACGCTTTGTGTCTTCACGTAGTAGCGGTCTTGAGTGTCCAGGCTTCAACTCCATCAAGGAGAACTGAGACGACACAACACTTAGTGAATCTCCATCGAGATTTAAATAAAAATGTACAGTAAAATCAGTATCAGGAAGACGAGTTTAAAAATAATGAATAAAATCAACCTCGCTTTGTATTGAACTTTTCTTGCAGGGTTTCAGACGTCAACTTACGACACTAGAATGTCCATTCACTGCATAAATATTTGCACTGGATGATTCATTTCACTTTTTACAAATAACTCACACGCCTTAACCTCATTATTAGGGTAAATTACTATCAAAAAATAATTATTTTACTTAAAAATATGTAAAGATATGTATGGTGTGTGTATTTTCGGTAAGAATGTCAATTCGTCATTAGAACTGATATCATTTCATTGGTTTACATAAGAACTTTGATCTCTGGGTTCGGTAATTGAAACTTTAACTTGAACTTTTAATACTATTAGGTGTACAATTAGGTTTTGTAAATTTCAAATTGTGCGTCCATATGTATTTACTGAAAATACATATGGATTTTCACATCAGTCATTGAGGATTTGCAGTCGCAGAGTCGCACTGTGGATACGAGATGGAAAAAATGTAATAAATAAATTATAAAACTTTTTAGGCGGGACTGGATATTTTTTCAAAGTCATATATCTTACGATTTCCGTTGTCTCCTGAGATGGTTTTTAGAAATAAAGTGCAATTTTATAACAGCTTCAATTCTATGTTCCATCCTCCAATTTTTCTAAGATGATAGGTTGGCGAAACCGGTCACCAATTGAATTACCATGTGTATGCGAAGTTTTTGAATACAGAATTGAAGCTGTTATAAAAATGCACTCTCTTTCTAAAGATCATCTCCGTAATAAACGTTAATCGGAAGATATGTTAACATGAAAGAAAAAAAAAAAAAGATTATTAAAACATTTTATTTTTTCCCATCCTGTATCCACAGTGCGACTGTGCGGCTGCAAATCCTATACGAAAAAATCCCACGAAAAAGATAAAACAATGTCAATAAGTTCACATGAGAATTTTGTTTGATCTCTGGGATCGGTAATTAAAACTTTATCTTGAAACTTAAATACTAAAATCTAAATGTCAAAAATTGCTTAGACATTTTTCCTGAAAAAACATTTGGATCTTCACCTCGGTCATTGAGGACTTGCGTTCGGCATAGTCGCATTTTGAATGCGAGATGGAAAAAATGAGATAAATAAATAATAAAACTCATAGTCGGGACGGAAAGTTCTTTTTTAAGGTCATATATTTTTCGATTTCCGTCGATTACTTAAATGTTCATTAGGAATGCAGTGAATTTTTATAACAGCTTTAAATCTGATTATTATTATTAAAACACGACGATTGATCCCGTTGGAATATAAATATAAATGAAAATAAAAACAAAGGTCAAGAATGAATGTGCTGTCGTCACTCGACACTGTATTAATCAACTCGTGTGATGGGGCTGGTCGTTATGCAAACGACAGATTATTTACTAATTTATAACTCTACGCCACGATAAAGATAATCTTTGCGTTTTCGAAACTTTCGGGTTTAATTTGATTACAAAACAATTGTACTCTCCATGGGAAATCGATTCGTATTTGAAGATCAAATATGGAAAGTGATGAGCTGTCACGCCGAATTCTGTGTTTCCATACATCCGTGGCACTATCTGCTTCCCTAATACCTGGCAGCCGATCGCAGCGAGGACGGGACTGGCGGCCACCTCATTCCGATAAAACGGCGGCTCTAACAGCTCACCTCCCTCAGAGGACTGCTCTCCTAATACTCTCGGCTAGATTATATTTCGAAAAATGACAGCTCATGTCGAATGGCCACTGTTTTCATCATTTTCCATATTTGATACTCAACTACGAAATAAACTACCACGGAGAGTACAATTGTTTTGTAATCAAATTGAAGCCGGAAGCTTTGATAACCTAAAGAATATGTTATATGAAGCGTGCAGTATAAAATTAGTAGATAATTTGTCATTTGAATTATGACCAGCCACATCGTAGTGTCGTGTGACGTCGGCCGAATGCGTTTGCATTCGTGACCTTATGGGGTGTTTGGCGCATTTATTCAAATGATCACAGTATCAGGATGAGTTAAAAAATAATTCATAAAATCAACCTCGCTTTGTATTTAAGTTTTTTTCAAGGGTTCAAACGTTTAAGATATAAAAGGGGGAGACTCCCATAGACTCTCTGCCCATAGACTTGCAACAGGGTGCAGCTTTCCTATAATTTTTCCTATAACTTTCCTATAGTGAGAAATGAAAAAATTCCTATCTTAATTGATATAATCAATATTTTCGGCAGAGAGTACTCGGTGGAATTCCATTTTAATGTTTTAAATGAAACTCTTTAGTGATTTTCTCACAAGTTATGTTCTTCTCGGTTTTTTTGTTTGTTTAAATATACGGTGGTTCATAGCACTGAAGTGTGAAAGATGTGCAGCTTTAGTGGAGCCGACCTGCGCCACTATCTGGAGCCCCGATACTCTCTCGTACAATAAATATTGTTGCTAAAAATACTGGCCGCTGCGCAGGACGGTGGTTACGAATTCCCGGTGCACTTCATGCTGCCCTGGTAGAAATTTAAGCTTCAGACAATATTTCGCAGACTAGGTAGGTAGGTAGGTAAACAGATAAAGCAATTGATTTTAATTTTTCCTTGTCTTCCGACGAGAACGATCGCACTTGACGGAGTACAGATTTGAAGCTATTATAAAAATGCACATTATTTCTATAGGACATCTCAGGAATCGACGTAAATCTGGAGATATGTGGACTAGAACGATTTTTTTTCCGTTCCGATTATTATTGTTAATACATTTTATTATATATTTCAACTGAAATCGGGGTTATCGATAATGTTGAAAAACAGAACCGCAGCTGTTATAACACGGCACAATACCTAAAAATCGACATTACAAGACTAGCCATAAATCAGAAGAAATGTTAATTTTCAATGTAAACATATAGATTTTACTATTCTTTATATTCCGACGGGAACAATCGCCCTTATGTGAATACAAATTTGAAGCTGCTATTAAAATGCACTTTGTTTCTAAAGAACATCTCAGTTGTCGACGTAAATCTGGAGATATGTGAACGATTATTATTATTATTTAAACATTCGTTTTTATGTTTAAGAATTTTTGTATCATATTTCATTTGATATTGAGATCAATTATTGAATGTTGCTTTGTTTCATTAAATATTTTTTTATGAGTTTTTGTTCATATGGCGCAAATTCCTTCTTCCAATGCCTCTTTTTCCTTCGATTTTTCCTTGGACAATCAGCTGAAGGATTCCATACTTGTTGTTGAGGAAAGTGTGTCAATGATTGCAGACCTTTCACTTATTCACCAACGTCAAGAGTTCCCTTTCTTTGCGCATTCTGTGAAAGAGCCTCTCGCGTGTGACGCGGTCAAGCCATGGTATCTTAAGGATTCTCCTATACAGCTACATTTCAAACGCTTTGTGTCTTCACGTAGTAGCGGTCTTGAGTGTCCAGGCTTCAACTCCATCAAGGAGAACTGAGACGACACAACACTTAGTGAATCTCCATCGAGATTTAAATAAAAATGTACAGTAAAATCAGTATCAGGAAGACGAGTTTAAAAATAATGAATAAAATCAACCTCGCTTTGTATTGAACTTTTCTTGCAGGGTTTCAGACGTCAACTTACGACACTAGAATGTCCATTCACTGCATAAATATTTGCACTGGATGATTCATTTCACTTTTTACAAATAACTCACACGCCTTAACCTCATTATTAGGGTAAATTACTATCAAAAAATAATTATTTTACTTAAAAATATGTAAAGATATGTATGGTGTGTGTATTTTCGGTAAGAATGTCAATTCGTCATTAGAACTGATATCATTTCATTGGTTTACATAAGAACTTTGATCTCTGGGTTCGGTAATTGAAACTTTAACTTGAACTTTTAATACTATTAGGTGTACAATTAGGTTTTGTAAATTTCAAATTGTGCGTCCATATGTATTTACTGAAAATACATATGGATTTTCACATCAGTCATTGAGGATTTGCAGTCGCAGAGTCGCACTGTGGATACGAGATGGAAAAAATGTAATAAATAAATTATAAAACTTTTTAGGCGGGACTGGATATTTTTTCAAAGTCATATATCTTACGATTTCCGTTGTCTCCTGAGATGGTTTTTAGAAATAAAGTGCAATTTTATAACAGCTTCAATTCTATGTTCCATCCTCCAATTTTTCTAAGATGATAGGTTGGCGAAACCGGTCACCAATTGAATTACCATGTGTATGCGAAGTTTTTGAATACAGAATTGAAGCTGTTATAAAAATGCACTCTCTTTCTAAAGATCATCTCCGTAATAAACGTTAATCGGAAGATATGTTAACATGAAAGAAAAAAAAAAAAAGATTATTAAAACATTTTATTTTTTCCCATCCTGTATCCACAGTGCGACTGTGCGGCTGCAAATCCTATACGAAAAAATCCCACGAAAAAGATAAAACAATGTCAATAAGTTCACATGAGAATTTTGTTTGATCTCTGGGATCGGTAATTAAAACTTTATCTTGAAACTTAAATACTAAAATCTAAATGTCAAAAATTGCTTAGACATTTTTCCTGAAAAAACATTTGGATCTTCACCTCGGTCATTGAGGACTTGCATTCGGCATAGTCGCATTTTGAATGCGAGATGGAAAAAATGAGATAAATAAATAATAAAACTCATAGTCGGGACGGAAAGTTCTTTTTTAAGGTCATATATTTTTCGATTTCCGTCGATTACTTAAATGTTCATTAGGAATGCAGTGAATTTTTATAACAGCTTTAAATCTGATTATTATTATTAAAACACGACGATTGATCCCGTTGGAATATAAATATAAATGAAAATAAAAACAAAGGTCAAGAATGAATGTGCTGTCGTCACTCGACACTGTATTAATCAACTCGTGTGATGGGGCTGGTCGTTATGCAAACGACAGATTATTTACTAATTTATAACTCTACGCCACGATAAAGATAATCTTTGCGTTTTCGAAACTTTCGGGTTTAATTTGATTACAAAACAATTGTACTCTCCATGGGAAATCGATTCGTATTTGAAGATCAAATATGGAAAGTGATGAGCTGTCACGCCGAATTCTGTGTTTCCATACATCCGTGGCACTATCTGCTTCCCTAATACCTGGCAGCCGATCGCAGCGAGGACGGGACTGGCGGCCACCTCATTCCGATAAAACGGCGGCTCTAACAGCTCACCTCCCTCAGAGGACTGCTCTCCTAATACTCTCGGCTAGATTATATTTCGAAAAATGACAGCTCATGTCGAATGGCCACTGTTTTCATCATTTTCCATATTTGATACTCAACTACGAAATAAACTACCACGGAGAGTACAATTGTTTTGTAATCAAATTGAAGCCGGAAGCTTTGATAACCTAAAGAATATGTTATATGAAGCGTGCAGTATAAAATTAGTAGATAATTTGTCATTTGAATTATGACCAGCCACATCGTAGTGTCGTGTGACGTCGGCCGAATGCGTTTGCATTCGTGACCTTATGGGGTGTTTGGCGCATTTATTCAAATGATCACAGTATCAGGATGAGTTAAAAAATAATTCATAAAATCAACCTCGCTTTGTATTTAAGTTTTTTTCAAGGGTTCAAACGTTTAAGATATAAAAGGGGGAGACTCCCATAGACTCTCTGCCCATAGACTTGCAACAGGGTGCAGCTTTCCTATAATTTTTCCTATAACTTTCCTATAGTGAGAAATGAAAAAATTCCTATCTTAATTGATATAATCAATATTTTCGGCAGAGAGTACTCGGTGGAATTCCATTTTAATGTTTTAAATGAAACTCTTTAGTGATTTTCTCACAAGTTATGTTCTTCTCGGTTTTTTTGTTTGTTTAAATATACGGTGGTTCATAGCACTGAAGTGTGAAAGATGTGCAGCTTTAGTGGAGCCGACCTGCGCCACTATCTGGAGCCCCGATACTCTCTCGTACAATAAATATTGTTGCTAAAAATACTGGCCGCTGCGCAGGACGGTGGTTACGAATTCCCGGTGCACTTCATGCTGCCCTGGTAGAAATTTAAGCTTCAGACAATATTTCGCAGACTAGGTAGGTAGGTAGGTAAACAGATAAAGCAATTGATTTTAATTTTTCCTTGTCTTCCGACGAGAACGATCGCACTTGACGGAGTACAGATTTGAAGCTATTATAAAAATGCACATTATTTCTATAGGACATCTCAGGAATCGACGTAAATCTGGAGATATGTGGACTAGAACGATTTTTTTTCCGTTCCGATTATTATTGTTAATACATTTTATTATATATTTCAACTGAAATCGGGGTTATCGATAATGTTGAAAAACAGAACCGCAGCTGTTATAACACGGCACAATACCTAAAAATCGACATTACAAGACTAGCCATAAATCAGAAGAAATGTTAATTTTCAATGTAAACATATAGATTTTACTATTCTTTATATTCCGACGGGAACAATCGCCCTTATGTGAATACAAATTTGAAGCTGCTATTAAAATGCACTTTGTTTCTAAAGAACATCTCAGTTGTCGACGTAAATCTGGAGATATGTGAACGATTATTATTATTATTTAAACATTCGTTTTTATGTTTAAGAATTTTTGTATCATATTTCATTTGATATTGAGATCAATTATTGAATGTTGCTTTGTTTCATTAAATATTTTTTTATGAGTTTTTGTTCATATGGCGCAAATTCCTTCTTCCAATGCCTCTTTTTCCTTCGATTTTTCCTTGGACAATCAGCTGAAGGATTCCATACTTGTTGTTGAGGAAAGTGTGTCAATGATTGCAGACCTTTCACTTATTCACCAACGTCAAGAGTTCCCTTTCTTTGCGCATTCTGTGAAAGAGCCTCTCGCGTGTGACGCGGTCAAGCCATGGTATCTTAAGGATTCTCCTATACAGCTACATTTCAAACGCTTTGTGTCTTCACGTAGTAGCGGTCTTGAGTGTCCAGGCTTCAACTCCATCAAGGAGAACTGAGACGACACAACACTTAGTGAATCTCCATCGAGATTTAAATAAAAATGTACAGTAAAATCAGTATCAGGAAGACGAGTTTAAAAATAATGAATAAAATCAACCTCGCTTTGTATTGAACTTTTCTTGCAGGGTTTCAGACGTCAACTTACGACACTAGAATGTCCATTCACTGCATAAATATTTGCACTGGATGATTCATTTCACTTTTTACAAATAACTCACACGCCTTAACCTCATTATTAGGGTAAATTACTATCAAAAAATAATTATTTTACTTAAAAATATGTAAAGATATGTATGGTGTGTGTATTTTCGGTAAGAATGTCAATTCGTCATTAGAACTGATATCATTTCATTGGTTTACATAAGAACTTTGATCTCTGGGTTCGGTAATTGAAACTTTAACTTGAACTTTTAATACTATTAGGTGTACAATTAGGTTTTGTAAATTTCAAATTGTGCGTCCATATGTATTTACTGAAAATACATATGGATTTTCACATCAGTCATTGAGGATTTGCAGTCGCAGAGTCGCACTGTGGATACGAGATGGAAAAAATGTAATAAATAAATTATAAAACTTTTTAGGCGGGACTGGATATTTTTTCAAAGTCATATATCTTACGATTTCCGTTGTCTCCTGAGATGGTTTTTAGAAATAAAGTGCAATTTTATAACAGCTTCAATTCTATGTTCCATCCTCCAATTTTTCTAAGATGATAGGTTGGCGAAACCGGTCACCAATTGAATTACCATGTGTATGCGAAGTTTTTGAATACAGAATTGAAGCTGTTATAAAAATGCACTCTCTTTCTAAAGATCATCTCCGTAATAAACGTTAATCGGAAGATATGTTAACATGAAAGAAAAAAAAAAAAAGATTATTAAAACATTTTATTTTTTCCCATCCTGTATCCACAGTGCGACTGTGCGGCTGCAAATCCTATACGAAAAAATCCCACGAAAAAGATAAAACAATGTCAATAAGTTCACATGAGAATTTTGTTTGATCTCTGGGATCGGTAATTAAAACTTTATCTTGAAACTTAAATACTAAAATCTAAATGTCAAAAATTGCTTAGACATTTTTCCTGAAAAAACATTTGGATCTTCACCTCGGTCATTGAGGACTTGCGTTCGGCATAGTCGCATTTTGAATGCGAGATGGAAAAAATGAGATAAATAAATAATAAAACTCATAGTCGGGACGGAAAGTTCTTTTTTAAGGTCATATATTTTTCGATTTCCGTCGATTACTTAAATGTTCATTAGGAATGCAGTGAATTTTTATAACAGCTTTAAATCTGATTATTATTATTAAAACACGACGATTGATCCCGTTGGAATATAAATATAAATGAAAATAAAAACAAAGGTCAAGAATGAATGTGCTGTCGTCACTCGACACTGTATTAATCAACTCGTGTGATGGGGCTGGTCGTTATGCAAACGACAGATTATTTACTAATTTATAACTCTACGCCACGATAAAGATAATCTTTGCGTTTTCGAAACTTTCGGGTTTAATTTGATTACAAAACAATTGTACTCTCCATGGGAAATCGATTCGTATTTGAAGATCAAATATGGAAAGTGATGAGCTGTCACGCCGAATTCTGTGTTTCCATACATCCGTGGCACTATCTGCTTCCCTAATACCTGGCAGCCGATCGCAGCGAGGACGGGACTGGCGGCCACCTCATTCCGATAAAACGGCGGCTCTAACAGCTCACCTCCCTCAGAGGACTGCTCTCCTAATACTCTCGGCTAGATTATATTTCGAAAAATGACAGCTCATGTCGAATGGCCACTGTTTTCATCATTTTCCATATTTGATACTCAACTACGAAATAAACTACCACGGAGAGTACAATTGTTTTGTAATCAAATTGAAGCCGGAAGCTTTGATAACCTAAAGAATATGTTATATGAAGCGTGCAGTATAAAATTAGTAGATAATTTGTCATTTGAATTATGACCAGCCACATCGTAGTGTCGTGTGACGTCGGCCGAATGCGTTTGCATTCGTGACCTTATGGGGTGTTTGGCGCATTTATTCAAATGATCACAGTATCAGGATGAGTTAAAAAATAATTCATAAAATCAACCTCGCTTTGTATTTAAGTTTTTTTCAAGGGTTCAAACGTTTAAGATATAAAAGGGGGAGACTCCCATAGACTCTCTGCCCATAGACTTGCAACAGGGTGCAGCTTTCCTATAATTTTTCCTATAACTTTCCTATAGTGAGAAATGAAAAAATTCCTATCTTAATTGATATAATCAATATTTTCGGCAGAGAGTACTCGGTGGAATTCCATTTTAATGTTTTAAATGAAACTCTTTAGTGATTTTCTCACAAGTTATGTTCTTCTCGGTTTTTTTGTTTGTTTAAATATACGGTGGTTCATAGCACTGAAGTGTGAAAGATGTGCAGCTTTAGTGGAGCCGACCTGCGCCACTATCTGGAGCCCCGATACTCTCTCGTACAATAAATATTGTTGCTAAAAATACTGGCCGCTGCGCAGGACGGTGGTTACGAATTCCCGGTGCACTTCATGCTGCCCTGGTAGAAATTTAAGCTTCAGACAATATTTCGCAGACTAGGTAGGTAGGTAGGTAAACAGATAAAGCAATTGATTTTAATTTTTCCTTGTCTTCCGACGAGAACGATCGCACTTGACGGAGTACAGATTTGAAGCTATTATAAAAATGCACATTATTTCTATAGGACATCTCAGGAATCGACGTAAATCTGGAGATATGTGGACTAGAACGATTTTTTTTCCGTTCCGATTATTATTGTTAATACATTTTATTATATATTTCAACTGAAATCGGGGTTATCGATAATGTTGAAAAACAGAACCGCAGCTGTTATAACACGGCACAATACCTAAAAATCGACATTACAAGACTAGCCATAAATCAGAAGAAATGTTAATTTTCAATGTAAACATATAGATTTTACTATTCTTTATATTCCGACGGGAACAATCGCCCTTATGTGAATACAAATTTGAAGCTGCTATTAAAATGCACTTTGTTTCTAAAGAACATCTCAGTTGTCGACGTAAATCTGGAGATATGTGAACGATTATTATTATTATTTAAACATTCGTTTTTATGTTTAAGAATTTTTGTATCATATTTCATTTGATATTGAGATCAATTATTGAATGTTGCTTTGTTTCATTAAATATTTTTTTATGAGTTTTTGTTCATATGGCGCAAATTCCTTCTTCCAATGCCTCTTTTTCCTTCGATTTTTCCTTGGACAATCAGCTGAAGGATTCCATACTTGTTGTTGAGGAAAGTGTGTCAATGATTGCAGACCTTTCACTTATTCACCAACGTCAAGAGTTCCCTTTCTTTGCGCATTCTGTGAAAGAGCCTCTCGCGTGTGACGCGGTCAAGCCATGGTATCTTAAGGATTCTCCTATACAGCTACATTTCAAACGCTTTGTGTCTTCACGTAGTAGCGGTCTTGAGTGTCCAGGCTTCAACTCCATCAAGGAGAACTGAGACGACACAACACTTAGTGAATCTCCATCGAGATTTAAATAAAAATGTACAGTAAAATCAGTATCAGGAAGACGAGTTTAAAAATAATGAATAAAATCAACCTCGCTTTGTATTGAACTTTTCTTGCAGGGTTTCAGACGTCAACTTACGACACTAGAATGTCCATTCACTGCATAAATATTTGCACTGGATGATTCATTTCACTTTTTACAAATAACTCACACGCCTTAACCTCATTATTAGGGTAAATTACTATCAAAAAATAATTATTTTACTTAAAAATATGTAAAGATATGTATGGTGTGTGTATTTTCGGTAAGAATGTCAATTCGTCATTAGAACTGATATCATTTCATTGGTTTACATAAGAACTTTGATCTCTGGGTTCGGTAATTGAAACTTTAACTTGAACTTTTAATACTATTAGGTGTACAATTAGGTTTTGTAAATTTCAAATTGTGCGTCCATATGTATTTACTGAAAATACATATGGATTTTCACATCAGTCATTGAGGATTTGCAGTCGCAGAGTCGCACTGTGGATACGAGATGGAAAAAATGTAATAAATAAATTATAAAACTTTTTAGGCGGGACTGGATATTTTTTCAAAGTCATATATCTTACGATTTCCGTTGTCTCCTGAGATGGTTTTTAGAAATAAAGTGCAATTTTATAACAGCTTCAATTCTATGTTCCATCCTCCAATTTTTCTAAGATGATAGGTTGGCGAAACCGGTCACCAATTGAATTACCATGTGTATGCGAAGTTTTTGAATACAGAATTGAAGCTGTTATAAAAATGCACTCTCTTTCTAAAGATCATCTCCGTAATAAACGTTAATCGGAAGATATGTTAACATGAAAGAAAAAAAAAAAAAGATTATTAAAACATTTTATTTTTTCCCATCCTGTATCCACAGTGCGACTGTGCGGCTGCAAATCCTATACGAAAAAATCCCACGAAAAAGATAAAACAATGTCAATAAGTTCACATGAGAATTTTGTTTGATCTCTGGGATCGGTAATTAAAACTTTATCTTGAAACTTAAATACTAAAATCTAAATGTCAAAAATTGCTTAGACATTTTTCCTGAAAAAACATTTGGATCTTCACCTCGGTCATTGAGGACTTGCATTCGGCATAGTCGCATTTTGAATGCGAGATGGAAAAAATGAGATAAATAAATAATAAAACTCATAGTCGGGACGGAAAGTTCTTTTTTAAGGTCATATATTTTTCGATTTCCGTCGATTACTTAAATGTTCATTAGGAATGCAGTGAATTTTTATAACAGCTTTAAATCTGATTATTATTATTAAAACACGACGATTGATCCCGTTGGAATATAAATATAAATGAAAATAAAAACAAAGGTCAAGAATGAATGTGCTGTCGTCACTCGACACTGTATTAATCAACTCGTGTGATGGGGCTGGTCGTTATGCAAACGACAGATTATTTACTAATTTATAACTCTACGCCACGATAAAGATAATCTTTGCGTTTTCGAAACTTTCGGGTTTAATTTGATTACAAAACAATTGTACTCTCCATGGGAAATCGATTCGTATTTGAAGATCAAATATGGAAAGTGATGAGCTGTCACGCCGAATTCTGTGTTTCCATACATCCGTGGCACTATCTGCTTCCCTAATACCTGGCAGCCGATCGCAGCGAGGACGGGACTGGCGGCCACCTCATTCCGATAAAACGGCGGCTCTAACAGCTCACCTCCCTCAGAGGACTGCTCTCCTAATACTCTCGGCTAGATTATATTTCGAAAAATGACAGCTCATGTCGAATGGCCACTGTTTTCATCATTTTCCATATTTGATACTCAACTACGAAATAAACTACCACGGAGAGTACAATTGTTTTGTAATCAAATTGAAGCCGGAAGCTTTGATAACCTAAAGAATATGTTATATGAAGCGTGCAGTATAAAATTAGTAGATAATTTGTCATTTGAATTATGACCAGCCACATCGTAGTGTCGTGTGACGTCGGCCGAATGCGTTTGCATTCGTGACCTTATGGGGTGTTTGGCGCATTTATTCAAATGATCACAGTATCAGGATGAGTTAAAAAATAATTCATAAAATCAACCTCGCTTTGTATTTAAGTTTTTTTCAAGGGTTCAAACGTTTAAGATATAAAAGGGGGAGACTCCCATAGACTCTCTGCCCATAGACTTGCAACAGGGTGCAGCTTTCCTATAATTTTTCCTATAACTTTCCTATAGTGAGAAATGAAAAAATTCCTATCTTAATTGATATAATCAATATTTTCGGCAGAGAGTACTCGGTGGAATTCCATTTTAATGTTTTAAATGAAACTCTTTAGTGATTTTCTCACAAGTTATGTTCTTCTCGGTTTTTTTGTTTGTTTAAATATACGGTGGTTCATAGCACTGAAGTGTGAAAGATGTGCAGCTTTAGTGGAGCCGACCTGCGCCACTATCTGGAGCCCCGATACTCTCTCGTACAATAAATATTGTTGCTAAAAATACTGGCCGCTGCGCAGGACGGTGGTTACGAATTCCCGGTGCACTTCATGCTGCCCTGGTAGAAATTTAAGCTTCAGACAATATTTCGCAGACTAGGTAGGTAGGTAGGTAAACAGATAAAGCAATTGATTTTAATTTTTCCTTGTCTTCCGACGAGAACGATCGCACTTGACGGAGTACAGATTTGAAGCTATTATAAAAATGCACATTATTTCTATAGGACATCTCAGGAATCGACGTAAATCTGGAGATATGTGGACTAGAACGATTTTTTTTCCGTTCCGATTATTATTGTTAATACATTTTATTATATATTTCAACTGAAATCGGGGTTATCGATAATGTTGAAAAACAGAACCGCAGCTGTTATAACACGGCACAATACCTAAAAATCGACATTACAAGACTAGCCATAAATCAGAAGAAATGTTAATTTTCAATGTAAACATATAGATTTTACTATTCTTTATATTCCGACGGGAACAATCGCCCTTATGTGAATACAAATTTGAAGCTGCTATTAAAATGCACTTTGTTTCTAAAGAACATCTCAGTTGTCGACGTAAATCTGGAGATATGTGAACGATTATTATTATTATTTAAACATTCGTTTTTATGTTTAAGAATTTTTGTATCATATTTCATTTGATATTGAGATCAATTATTGAATGTTGCTTTGTTTCATTAAATATTTTTTTATGAGTTTTTGTTCATATGGCGCAAATTCCTTCTTCCAATGCCTCTTTTTCCTTCGATTTTTCCTTGGACAATCAGCTGAAGGATTCCATACTTGTTGTTGAGGAAAGTGTGTCAATGATTGCAGACCTTTCACTTATTCACCAACGTCAAGAGTTCCCTTTCTTTGCGCATTCTGTGAAAGAGCCTCTCGCGTGTGACGCGGTCAAGCCATGGTATCTTAAGGATTCTCCTATACAGCTACATTTCAAACGCTTCGTGTCTTCACGTAGTAGCGGTCTTGAGTGTCCAGGCTTCAACTCCATCAAGGAGAACTGAGACGACACAACACTTAGTGAATCTCCATCGAGATTTAAATAAAAATGTACAGTAAAATCAGTATCAGGAAGACGAGTTTAAAAATAATGAATAAAATCAACCTCGCTTTGTATTGAACTTTTCTTGCAGGGTTTCAGACGTCAACTTACGACACTAGAATGTCCATTCACTGCATAAATATTTGCACTGGATGATTCATTTCACTTTTTACAAATAACTCACACGCCTTAACCTCATTATTAGGGTAAATTACTATCAAAAAATAATTATTTTACTTAAAAATATGTAAAGATATGTATGGTGTGTGTATTTTCGGTAAGAATGTCAATTCGTCATTAGAACTGATATCATTTCATTGGTTTACATAAGAACTTTGATCTCTGGGTTCGGTAATTGAAACTTTAACTTGAACTTTTAATACTATTAGGTGTACAATTAGGTTTTGTAAATTTCAAATTGTGCGTCCATATGTATTTACTGAAAATACATATGGATTTTCACATCAGTCATTGAGGATTTGCAGTCGCAGAGTCGCACTGTGGATACGAGATGGAAAAAATGTAATAAATAAATTATAAAACTTTTTAGGCGGGACTGGATATTTTTTCAAAGTCATATATCTTACGATTTCCGTTGTCTCCTGAGATGGTTTTTAGAAATAAAGTGCAATTTTATAACAGCTTCAATTCTATGTTCCATCCTCCAATTTTTCTAAGATGATAGGTTGGCGAAACCGGTCACCAATTGAATTACCATGTGTATGCGAAGTTTTTGAATACAGAATTGAAGCTGTTATAAAAATGCACTCTCTTTCTAAAGATCATCTCCGTAATAAACGTTAATCGGAAGATATGTTAACATGAAAGAAAAAAAAAAAAAGATTATTAAAACATTTTATTTTTTCCCATCCTGTATCCACAGTGCGACTGTGCGGCTGCAAATCCTATACGAAAAAATCCCACGAAAAAGATAAAACAATGTCAATAAGTTCACATGAGAATTTTGTTTGATCTCTGGGATCGGTAATTAAAACTTTATCTTGAAACTTAAATACTAAAATCTAAATGTCAAAAATTGCTTAAACATTTTTCCTGAAAAAACATTTGGATCTTCACCTCGGTCATTGAGGACTTGCATTCGGCATAGTCGCATTTTGAATGCGAGATGGAAAAAATGAGATAAATAAATAATAAAACTCATAGTCGGGACGGAAAGTTCTTTTTTAAGGTCATATATTTTTCGATTTCCGTCGATTACTTAAATGTTCATTAGGAATGCAGTGAATTTTTATAACAGCTTTAAATCTGATTATTATTATTAAAACACGACGATTGATCCCGTTGGAATATAAATATAAATGAAAATAAAAACAAAGGTCAAGAATGAATGTGCTGTCGTCACTCGACACTGTATTAATCAACTCGTGTGATGGGGCTGGTCGTTATGCAAACGACAGATTATTTACTAATTTATAACTCTACGCCACGATAAAGATAATCTTTGCGTTTTCGAAACTTTCGGGTTTAATTTGATTACAAAACAATTGTACTCTCCATGGGAAATCGATTCGTATTTGAAGATCAAATATGGAAAGTGATGAGCTGTCACGCCGAATTCTGTGTTTCCATACATCCGTGGCACTATCTGCTTCCCTAATACCTGGCAGCCGATCGCAGCGAGGACGGGACTGGCGGCCACCTCATTCCGATAAAACGGCGGCTCTAACAGCTCACCTCCCTCAGAGGACTGCTCTCCTAATACTCTCGGCTAGATTATATTTCGAAAAATGACAGCTCATGTCGAATGGCCACTGTTTTCATCATTTTCCATATTTGATACTCAACTACGAAATAAACTACCACGGAGAGTACAATTGTTTTGTAATCAAATTGAAGCCGGAAGCTTTGATAACCTAAAGAATATGTTATATGAAGCGTGCAGTATAAAATTAGTAGATAATTTGTCATTTGAATTATGACCAGCCACATCGTAGTGTCGTGTGACGTCGGCCGAATGCGTTTGCATTCGTGACCTTATGGGGTGTTTGGCGCATTTATTCAAATGATCACAGTATCAGGATGAGTTAAAAAATAATTCATAAAATCAACCTCGCTTTGTATTTAAGTTTTTTTCAAGGGTTCAAACGTTTAAGATATAAAAGGGGGAGACTCCCATAGACTCTCTGCCCATAGACTTGCAACAGGGTGCAGCTTTCCTATAATTTTTCCTATAACTTTCCTATAGTGAGAAATGAAAAAATTCCTATCTTAATTGATATAATCAATATTTTCGGCAGAGAGTACTCGGTGGAATTCCATTTTAATGTTTTAAATGAAACTCTTTAGTGATTTTCTCACAAGTTATGTTCTTCTCGGTTTTTTTGTTTGTTTAAATATACGGTGGTTCATAGCACTGAAGTGTGAAAGATGTGCAGCTTTAGTGGAGCCGACCTGCGCCACTATCTGGAGCCCCGATACTCTCTCGTACAATAAATATTGTTGCTAAAAATACTGGCCGCTGCGCAGGACGGTGGTTACGAATTCCCGGTGCACTTCATGCTGCCCTGGTAGAAATTTAAGCTTCAGACAATATTTCGCAGACTAGGTAGGTAGGTAGGTAAACAGATAAAGCAATTGATTTTAATTTTTCCTTGTCTTCCGACGAGAACGATCGCACTTGACGGAGTACAGATTTGAAGCTATTATAAAAATGCACATTATTTCTATAGGACATCTCAGGAATCGACGTAAATCTGGAGATATGTGGACTAGAACGATTTTTTTTCCGTTCCGATTATTATTGTTAATACATTTTATTATATATTTCAACTGAAATCGGGGTTATCGATAATGTTGAAAAACAGAACCGCAGCTGTTATAACACGGCACAATACCTAAAAATCGACATTACAAGACTAGCCATAAATCAGAAGAAATGTTAATTTTCAATGTAAACATATAGATTTTACTATTCTTTATATTCCGACGGGAACAATCGCCCTTATGTGAATACAAATTTGAAGCTGCTATTAAAATGCACTTTGTTTCTAAAGAACATCTCAGTTGTCGACGTAAATCTGGAGATATGTGAACGATTATTATTATTATTTAAACATTCGTTTTTATGTTTAAGAATTTTTGTATCATATTTCATTTGATATTGAGATCAATTATTGAATGTTGCTTTGTTTCATTAAATATTTTTTTATGAGTTTTTGTTCATATGGCGCAAATTCCTTCTTCCAATGCCTCTTTTTCCTTCGATTTTTCCTTGGACAATCAGCTGAAGGATTCCATACTTGTTGTTGAGGAAAGTGTGTCAATGATTGCAGACCTTTCACTTATTCACCAACGTCAAGAGTTCCCTTTCTTTGCGCATTCTGTGAAAGAGCCTCTCGCGTGTGACGCGGTCAAGCCATGGTATCTTAAGGATTCTCCTATACAGCTACATTTCAAACGCTTCGTGTCTTCACGTAGTAGCGGTCTTGAGTGTCCAGGCTTCAACTCCATCAAGGAGAACTGAGACGACACAACACTTAGTGAATCTCCATCGAGATTTAAATAAAAATGTACAGTAAAATCAGTATCAGGAAGACGAGTTTAAAAATAATGAATAAAATCAACCTCGCTTTGTATTGAACTTTTCTTGCAGGGTTTCAGACGTCAACTTACGACACTAGAATGTCCATTCACTGCATAAATATTTGCACTGGATGATTCATTTCACTTTTTACAAATAACTCACACGCCTTAACCTCATTATTAGGGTAAATTACTATCAAAAAATAATTATTTTACTTAAAAATATGTAAAGATATGTATGGTGTGTGTATTTTCGGTAAGAATGTCAATTCGTCATTAGAACTGATATCATTTCATTGGTTTACATAAGAACTTTGATCTCTGGGTTCGGTAATTGAAACTTTAACTTGAACTTTTAATACTATTAGGTGTACAATTAGGTTTTGTAAATTTCAAATTGTGCGTCCATATGTATTTACTGAAAATACATATGGATTTTCACATCAGTCATTGAGGATTTGCAGTCGCAGAGTCGCACTGTGGATACGAGATGGAAAAAATGTAATAAATAAATTATAAAACTTTTTAGGCGGGACTGGATATTTTTTCAAAGTCATATATCTTACGATTTCCGTTGTCTCCTGAGATGGTTTTTAGAAATAAAGTGCAATTTTATAACAGCTTCAATTCTATGTTCCATCCTCCAATTTTTCTAAGATGATAGGTTGGCGAAACCGGTCACCAATTGAATTACCATGTGTATGCGAAGTTTTTGAATACAGAATTGAAGCTGTTATAAAAATGCACTCTCTTTCTAAAGATCATCTCCGTAATAAACGTTAATCGGAAGATATGTTAACATGAAAGAAAAAAAAAAAAAGATTATTAAAACATTTTATTTTTTCCCATCCTGTATCCACAGTGCGACTGTGCGGCTGCAAATCCTATACGAAAAAATCCCACGAAAAAGATAAAACAATGTCAATAAGTTCACATGAGAATTTTGTTTGATCTCTGGGATCGGTAATTAAAACTTTATCTTGAAACTTAAATACTAAAATCTAAATGTCAAAAATTGCTTAGACATTTTTCCTGAAAAAACATTTGGATCTTCACCTCGGTCATTGAGGACTTGCATTCGGCATAGTCGCATTTTGAATGCGAGATGGAAAAAATGAGATAAATAAATAATAAAACTCATAGTCGGGACGGAAAGTTCTTTTTTAAGGTCATATATTTTTCGATTTCCGTCGATTACTTAAATGTTCATTAGGAATGCAGTGAATTTTTATAACAGCTTTAAATCTGATTATTATTATTAAAACACGACGATTGATCCCGTTGGAATATAAATATAAATGAAAATAAAAACAAAGGTCAAGAATGAATGTGCTGTCGTCACTCGACACTGTATTAATCAACTCGTGTGATGGGGCTGGTCGTTATGCAAACGACAGATTATTTACTAATTTATAACTCTACGCCACGATAAAGATAATCTTTGCGTTTTCGAAACTTTCGGGTTTAATTTGATTACAAAACAATTGTACTCTCCATGGGAAATCGATTCGTATTTGAAGATCAAATATGGAAAGTGATGAAACCTGTCACGCCGAATTCTGTGTTTCCATACATCCGTGGCACTATCTGCTTCCCTAATACCTGGCAGCCGATCGCAGCGAGGACGGGACTGGCGGCCACCTCATTCCGATAAAACGGCGGCTCTAACAGCTCACCTCCCTCAGAGGACTGCTCTCCTAATACTCTCGGCTAGATTATATTTCGAAAAATGACAGCTCATGTCGAATGGCCACTGTTTTCATCATTTTCCATATTTGATACTCAACTACGAAATAAACTACCACGGAGAGTACAATTGTTTTGTAATCAAATTGAAGCCGGAAGCTTTGAGAACCTAAAGAATATGTTATATGAAGCGTGCAGTATAAAATTAGTAGATAATTTGTCATTTGAATTATTGCCAGCCTCATCATACGAGTAGATTAACACACTAAAGGCGGGGCGGGTATTAATACCTGTTACGCGGACTACTGCCTGAAGGTGGGGCGCATATTATTGAACGCAGTTCATTTATTCTTTAGGTTTACAGCTCGAAATGTTTGTTTAGGACTCGTCAACGTTACTTCTACCAATACTGTCCAATGATTCTGAACAACGTGATAATGAAGAAGTAGAGTAGTCAGAGAATGATAATCCTCCAATTATTGATCATTTTTTAGGACAAAGTGGTGTTGTTGTGATGCTAAGTAATCCGCAAAGTGTGTATTACTAGTTGCAAATCATCGAGTGTATAGAGTACTATAGAGTGTCGTGTGACGCTGGCCGAGAGCACTTGCATTCATGACCTTATGGGGTGGTTTTTGGCGCACTTATTTAAATTATCAGTGATAATATCAATATTTTTATTCTCATGACGAGTTTAAAAATATTGATATTATTGAAACTTCAATGTCCAATCACTGCATTATATTTGCGTTGGATGCTTCATTTCACGCCATCTGATTTTACAAATAGCTCTCATGCTTTAACCTCATTTTTTGGATAAAATAATATATTTCTATCAAAATATATTTATTTCACATAAAATATATACAATATCAAATATTCATACGACCTTTTTATCATTATGATAGGTTACATTTAATATTTGAAGGTCAAGAACTCACAACTTCCAGTTTAGGGTTGCTCTAGAACAGAGGTTCTCAACCTTTTATTGACCACCGCCCCCTTGACAAGAAAAAAAATTCAAAACGCCCCCTTTGACATAATAGTTATAATTATACCAATTTTATTTCTGTATATTATTTATTAACACATTGTTTGCGGGTCGCATGTTAAGTCGTCTTTGGTCGACTAGTACTAGAGCGCGGGTCGCATATAAATATGTTCGCGCGAAATGTCACGAAAAACGCCCGCCCCACGCACAGTTCCGCGCCTGCATACAATTTGTTGAATTATATCTATTTCTGAGGACGCCAATCTGTAAGCGTTGTTGGATGAAGATACGTAAACACAACATCAATTTGCGGAAGGGCCTAGTCTACATAATCGAGTTTTTTTGATCATTTTCTAGTCCGTTTTGAGAAAAATCCACTGCACCAATCAAAAATATTTGAATGCAAAAAGTTTGATACATTCTTTCTTCCTAATAAAATATTTTTTTATTTCTTATAAATTTAATTGTCTCTGGTGTCTGGTTGGCAAACCAGAGGGCAGTCCCATTACCTGGCGAAATCGTGTCATTTAATTAATTTAATTGTCATTTTATTTTGCTATATCGAAAATTGATTTTTTTACAGAGTATTAAGAAAACTATAATTTATATTTATCTATTTTTTTATTTAATTAACGTCCATTTTAAGGGTAAAATAAAATCTTGAAGATGTTGAAAAATTGGATAAAATGACGACTTTTCAAAACCAAAGTTTGTTAAAGATTTTTTTTTTTTAATTTTTAAAATAATATGGCGCACATGGTTTATATTTATTCTTTTAATTTCAATTAAAAAAAAAACTTTTAAATGTTTAGGACTCTTGTAAAATGGGCCAGATGAATCTCCAAATTCCTACACTTCAATCGGATTTTTTTTTTTTTTATCACATTAATAGTAAATTTATAAGAAATAAAAATATATTTTATTAGGAAAAAGGAATGTATCAAACTTTAAGCATTTAAATTTTTTCGATTAGTGCAGTGGATTTTTCGCAAAACGGACTAGAAAATGATCAAAAAAACTCGATTATGTGGACTAGGCCAATAAACGTGTCTCGACAAGGTATTTTCAAACGTTCACATACCACAGGAAAAAAAATTGAACGGAAGGAAACTGTGTGCCGCATGAGTTGACTGAGAGACAGATGGAAAATCAAAGAACCACTTCCGAAATTTTGGTTTTGCGGCACGAAAGAAAGAGTTTCCTGCATCGAATTGTCACTAGCGATGAGAAGTAGATTTATTTCGAGAATCCTAAACGCAAAAATCGTTCACCTGGCAAAGCATCATCATCGATGGCACGGCCAAATCGTTTCGGAAAGAAGGCTATACTATGCGTTTGGTAGGACCAGAAAGGAATTGTGTACTATGAGGTTCTGAAACCAGGCGAAACTGTCAATCGGCAACTGATCAATTTGACCCACAAACGAATGATATTGCAGCACGACAAAGCTTCGTACCATAGGCCTTTCATCGTACAGGACACCATCAAAACATTGAAATGGGATCTGCTACTGCACCCGACGTATTCACCAGACCTAGCCCCTTTCGATTTTTATTTGTTTCGGTCGATGGCGCATGGATTGGCTGGGCTACACTTGGCCAATTTCGAAAAAGTGTAAAATTGGTTGGATGAATGGTTTCGGTCCGACGCGTCGTTTTATTGTCACGGTATTCGTGTACTGACAGAGACATGGCAAAAATGTGTAGCTAGCGAGGGACGATACTTTGAATAATCCATTTTTTTATATATTTTTTGAAATTATCCACTTTTCATTCATAAAAAAAACAAAAAACTTGTGGCACACCTAGTTAACATATTCAATAATACACAAAAAATGCATAAAAAATAATTACGTTTATATTTTTATGTTAAATAAATAATAAGTAGTAGTAAATAATAGTATAAAAACTATGGTAATTTCGTCAATTTGGAAAAAATATGCAACGAATAATTATTTTTGATAGCAACTTTAAAATGTACATTTATAGCTAAAAATTGTGAACAACAGGTTCTACCCTGTTGTTTTTTTTTTTTTTTTCGTATTCTACCCGAATATGAAAAATATACTGCACCAATAGAAAAAAATTCAATCCCAAAAGTTAGATGCATTCCTTTTTCTAAAGATAATTTTTTTTTTCTTATAAATTTATTTTTTTACATGATAAATATGTGCTTTCCCAATTGATGTTTAGCAATTTGGAGATTATTATGACCGATGGATTTAGAACACTAAGCATTTAGGTGTCCTTTATTAAATTGGAAATAAAAGATTACAAATAAACCTATGGTAAAGAGATTAGTTTAAAAATTAAAACAATTAATTTTTTTAACAAACTTTTTAATAATCTCCAAATTCCTAAACTTTAATCGGGAAAACACATATTTATCATATTAAGTGTCAATTTACAAAGATAAAAAAGTCTTGTCTTTAGAAAAAAAAACGTATTTAACTTTAAGCATTAAAAAAATTTCTATTGATGCAGTAGATTTTTCGCAAAAAATTATCAAAAAACATGAAAATTGACCCATCAAAGGGATCAGCCACCATAAGATGCTATCTCAACTAGCTTTTATATGATTTTCTGGAAAGAATTATTTTTTGGAAAATTATAACGATGTAATTATTTTTGCTTACTGTTAAGTTACTAAATATACTTTTTTTTAATTACTATTTTTTTTTTGATTACTAAATTTTTTTTTTTTGTCGAAACATGCTTGATTGCGTAAATCACGTCTTTGCTTACCAACTGTTTGATTTGTTTTCGACAGCCCTAAACGCTGCTGGCACTCTTCTAATCTGGAACGAAGATTGCAAGTTGTTGAATTGCCGCAGCATTTTGTTCGCAAAATTCAAGCGATTTGCGTAGTCCGTATCCTTCAATTCTTGCACCAATTGAATTTTATACGCTTTTAAATGCAAATCTTTCTTTAAAATCGAATGCAAAGACGATTTTTTAATGTTCGACGCTTGGGTTCGCTTTCGGATGGATAAAGTCCTGGTCGCGGACTGATGAGGGCGACCAGAGTTTTGAATTTTTACCATCGCACCTGTATTTTAGAACATCCGAATCCATTTTCTAATGCTATCGTCACTTGGTGCATTGCGATACTTCGCACGATACAAACGTTGAGCAGTCACATTATTTAATCACCGTTACGATAATTCGCTCGTACGCAAAAAGCGCTACGCGTCCCCGGGTACTGCTCCATAGCAACTAAAACTCTACCAAATGGTGGACTCCACGACGCTCTCCCCGCGCCCCTCAGCCACTTCGAATCAACTTCAACGCTAAAACAAATACCCGATGCACTTTTTGGACACCCTGTTAGCGTGTTATCAACAATTTTCGTTCCAGATTAGAAAAGTATCAGCAGAGTAACGGTCACCGAATTTGGATAACATCATTATTTTGAAATAATTTTACATTTTGTATACTTATAATCAACAATAAAATAAATACTTGATTACTAGTAGTTTTTTTTTTGCTGAACTAACAAATACCCGATACTCTTTTTGGACATACTGTACTTGTTTATTTGCGGCATCTAAAGCGATATTTGTGCAGGCTTTAATTAAAGCTAATAAATATGATTGAAAAACATTCTAGATCCCTATACTGTTAATTATAAAACTAGGTTGAGATTTTAACAGTTGAAATTTAGGCCATAATAATACGATTTTTTCGCCCCCCAAGAACCTCAAAAACGCCCCCCGTTTTCTCTTGGACTCGCCACCGCCCCCTTGGAAAGCTCCAGCGCCCACAGGGGGGCGGTACCGCCCCCGTTGAGAACCTATGCTCTAGAACATAGAATTTAATCGAAAATGTACTTTTAAATGATAGTTGTGACTGGCTGCAGGGGTTGCACAGACTTCACACTATATACGGATATTCTACTGAATTTTCGGGGCCAGTTGTATTTATAACATGTTAATATCTAATCATCTCATATTGCTGGCCATCATAATGTCAATCCATATACTCTGCAAGCTCTTGGCATTTTTTTGATTTTAAAACTTATTTTCTTTGCCTCTTCCATACAAATGTCATTGTAAACATTTTAATTTCATTATTCTCTATATTCCGACGGGAATAATCGTCTGTAATTGACCACAGATATGAAGCTGTTTTACTCTTATGGATTCGAGTTGGGAAATAATAAAATGTATAATTGATATAACTCCTATAACGCAAATGGTTGGTGAATCCGTTCACCAATAAAATTAACACGTGTATGTGCCATTTTTTGAATACAGAATAGAAGATGTTATAAAAATGCACTTTCATTTATAAGAACATCTCAGGAATCAACGTAAATCAGTAGATATGTTAATTTAAAAAAAAATTATTTCATTATGTAACAAATTAGCGTAACCGGCATATGTTATTTAAAAAATTAAGTCTATTATCGCAAAATAATAAAACACGGAGATAATCATACATTTTTAATTGCTCTATTATCAAAAAGGTCCAGTCTCTTCCGTTGTTCATAATAGCCAGGCATCTTCGAGGCATGTTTTCACGGGATCATGACCTCCATATGGCTTTTTAAATTTAAGCTTCATCAACGCCCAAACTTTTTCAATTGGGTTTGCGTCAGGAGATTGTGAGAGCCAATCCAAGACCTCGATGCTTGGGGTCATTATCTTCTTGTAGTATCCATGATTCATTTGGGCTTGGGAACAGCTTTCGGACAGATGGTAATGCCTTCTGGTATATTTGGTTCATACTTGCAGCATTCAATGTTTCGGTAAACAAGTTCAAATTGCCAAATCCACGTTTTGATAAGCATCCCCTAACATGCACCTTTTCCGGATGTTTAACAGCCATTCTGTTATCGGCAGTTGACCAAGCACGACATGTGATACTAGTTGCCTAAAACGGAGCTTGGTCAGAACAGATTATCTTGTCCCAGTCGCGGTCTTTGTTTTCTTGTGCCCAGAACATTCTTATTTAACATGCTGTTCTGAAAAGAGCAGTTTCTTCAGTGTGTTTCGGTATTTAAACTTGATCTCCATTAAACATTTTCTTTTTGTAGCTAGAGATATATTTAGTTCTTTTTTGCTTTAGTTTTTTTTGTGGGTGTTTCAAACGTAGGTTAGTTATCAGCTTATCCTCGGCGGACGACGTCTTTTTTGTTTTACCACGTTCTGGTAGGTCTTTGACGTGTTTTGTTTCTAAATATCGGTTCACCCACTTGGTCACAAACGCCTTTAACTTATTCATATACATTGCAGCATGAACTCGTGACATTTTTGGTTATTTTATTATTGTAGGGAAATGACTTAAGGCTTCGTTAAATTTAAATAGAAAATAAGTTTATATATTGTATTTTGGTCATTTGGACTTCATAGGTTGTAATTACTCTTAAAAAACTATATATTGAGTTAATTGTAACACTTAATATTGATAATACCAAACCACAGAAATTCAGGTATAGCAGATAAGTGCAGAAGAAAGCCGAGGATATCAAAAGTAAATGCAAATGGCTGTTAAAATAATTATATCATATATTTCACGTTCCGGGGCGTGCGTCCGCTGGAAGTATCAAGACGGATCAGGGTAGGAGAATGCGTCCTGGTAAACGGCGCATCCAATTCAAACTGCGGCAGGATACGCGTATTAGTGCAGTGCACCTCCACACCCCCTGACGTCACCGGCCAGGTTGCGGAGCTGAATCTCTCGTCTCATGACACCCTTCAGGCTTCATGCTGCCCTGGCCGCTCGCTATTTGCCACATTCTATCAATGAACCGCTTCGAGTATACAGATCGGTGATCGGTCATAATTTAAAAAACTCATTTTCTTTTTATTACTTTGAGTGTTTTTCATTTTGAAAAATTACCAGAATTATTGCTAAGAGCCATGATCCCATATGGATATGAAATTTGATTATTAAAATAAAATTAATTATTTATGATCTCAATTCTTTTGGTGTTAAGCTTAATTGGACGCATGGTACCCTTTTTTATTCAGCAAAATAATCTTATTATAACATCCTCTAATTTTTTCGTATCTTCTTTTAGCACCTCTCTTCAGAGGAGGTTGGTAACCATTTCTCTGATCATATGTTTATCACGAGCCAGTCTTACTTATTCGGCTGAGCGACCGACATCCTGGCAGTTGCAGAAATTCTGCATCCACGTTGGTTTTCTCTTACCAATCAATGTGTCTTTTACTTGTATTTTCCCCTGAACAATCAGGTGCAGAAGGCTATACTCACTATATTAAAACAAATTTGACCAAAATAAGATAATACTTTAGGTAATATAGTTTTGTGATTATTCCAGATGTTTATTTTGATCGGTGATATGGGGGGCGTGTGTTCGCCGGAAGCATCAGGATATTGATAAGAGACGGATCAGGGTCGGTGAAGGCTTCACAGTAAGCGGCGCCTGCATTTCCAGCTGCGGCGGGAGGCTTGCATGTGCGCAGTGCACCTCCACGCAACCAAGCAGCGTGTCCTGACACCCTTCAGGCAACGTACTGCCCTGGTCGCTCGCCGTCTTTATTCAGTCGAGGAATCGCGTCGAGAATTCGAATCCATCCGTTTTGTTACTTCGAGTGTTATTAATGAAAAAAACCCAGAATTATCGCTTAAATCCATAATCCTTATATAACTATGCAGTTTGGTTATATATATAAAATTATTTATTTTCGATCATGATTTTTTTTTTGGTTTTGATTTTTGGGGCATTGAGAGACTTCACACTATATACTGATATTCTACTGAATTTCCGGCGCCAATCGTGTTAAAACGAGAAAATATCTAATCAACTCATATTGTTGGCTATCAGAATCTCAATCGATACACTCTGCAAGCTCTTGGCATCAAATATCAATGTAACATTTTAATTTCATTATCCTTTATATTCCGACGGGAATAATCGCCTTTAATTGAATACAGATTTGAAGCTGTTTTACTTTTATGGAAACGAGATGTGTAAAATAAAATGTATAAATAATATAACTCTTATAACATGAAAAGTTGGTGAAACCGGTCACCAATAAAATTAGCATGTATATGTAAATTCCTTGAATTCAGAATTGAAGCTGTAATAAAAATGCACTTTCTTTCTAAATATCATCTCAAGAAACCACGCCAATCGGAAGATATGTTAACTTAAAAAAATATATTTTTTATACATTTTATTTTTTCCCATCCTGATTCCAACGTGCGACTCTGCGACTGCAAATCCTCAATGTCTGTTGTGAAGATCCATATATTTATTCACGATGAAGTTTGAGCGACTTTAGACATTGAGATTTAGTATTTTAATAAGAAATTATGTGAAATTATTAAAAGTGATGTGTATTTTTTGAAAATGTGTTAATTTGACATAAGATCTGATTTCATTTCATTAGTTTACTTTTTTTGTTCCCTAGCGTCGGTAAGTGAAACTTTAACTTAAACATTAAATACTAAATCTATATGAAAAAATTCAAAACGCCCCCTTTGACATAATAGTAATAATTATACCAATTTTATTTCTGTATATTATTTATTAACACATTGTTTGCGGGTCGCATGTTAAGTTGTCTTTGGTCAACTAGTACTAGAGCGCGGGTCGCATATAAATATGTTCGCGCGAAATGTCGCGAAAAACGCCCGCTCCACGCACAATTCCGCGCCCGCATACAATGTGTTAAATTATATCTATTTCTAATAGAGTTTAACTTCTGATCTGGTCGCTAACAAACACATTAACTTTTTAATGACAACTTTATTTTACCACGCACGAGTATTACCAAGCATACAAAAACTTTTTAGGGGAAAAGTCGCATATTCGAGTTTTTTGACCATTTGCATGTACCTTTTGCGAAAAATCGACTGCACCAATCAAAAAAATTTAAATGCAGAAAGTTAGACACATTCTTTCTTCAACTACTATTTTTTTTTATATCTTATAATTTACTTTTAATATGATAAATATGTGTTTTTCCAATTGAAGTTTCGGGATTGGAGTTTCGCGATGTTCCTGTTCCAAGAATCCCAAACATTTATGACTCTTTTTTTCAATTGGAATTGAAACATTAATTATAAACCCTCTTGTTAGGATTAGTTTGAAAATTAAAAAATTAAAAATCTTTAACAATATTAGGTTTTGAAAGTCGTCATTTTATCCAATTTTTCAACATCTTCAAGATTTTATTTTACCCTGAAAATGGACGTTAATTAAATAATTAAAAATAGATAAGTATAATTTATAGTTTTTTCAATACTCATCACCCTTACATTAATTTTTAGTTTAAGAAATATATTACAGTCACACTTCAAAGTCAACTATAATCCATCATCCATAATCCTTCATCTTTCGTTTTATTTAAATACTGACAACTCACTTTATATTTAGAGTTTTTTTTTGGTGTACACAATTCATAACTGTGGTACAAAGCACAATCAACATGTATTTTTATGTCCTTGATATTGCTACATTTAAGAAAAATCTATATAAAATTGGGGACTAAATGTATACAACTTTAAATGTGAACTGCCAATCATTAATGAACATTATAGAACTGTTTATTCTTTTTTTTATAATGTTAAAAACAACAGTACACGCATTACAATGGAAAATATTTTAAATGTCAAACACACAGAATAAATAATCAACATTTTTGATCAGATAATTCATTATGAAATATTAAATGTAATGTACTGATTGATTCATTCTTATAGTCCTCAGTATGTATCTCATTTATGATAACATGTAGAAAAAAAAACATCTATTAAATATAAACTTGGAAATTGGATGAGAAATGATTATTTAATTGTTACCGTATTCTGTAAGAAAAATGCAATAAATTTAGATATTGCAATATTTTATAGTAAAACAAAATTATTTAATAGGAAAATGCTAATCAAACATAATATTTACACATTAATGGGCTTTAATGTATAAAATATAATCAAAAACAGTGTTAGCTGTTTAATTATTTATCAAAATGTGTTAACTCAATCAATTTGTTGATGGTTTAACATCATAAAAATGAATTCTTCTATTGAATTTTAACATTCACAGTTGATTGAATTATGTTTATGTTGTGTTGTGGGTGAATTAGTTACATTTGATTTATAAAAATATCCTTTTTAATGAATAGTGACATATTACAAGACACCTTTTATTCATATAAACTTATATCATGTCTGACAAGTCACACTACAAATTTAAAAACGATGAATTTAAATATTTATGTTAACGAAACAGGATTAACCCAAATTGAAAATATCCATTGCATTGTAGCTTTAACTGATGAATGAAATTTGAATATATAATTGAATTTTTAAAAAATTTTATGGTTCGATTAAATGTATGCAAGTAGTTAATCCACTATTATTGATTTTGATAGTCAATACATGTGAGTTTCTTAATGAAAAGAATGTTTGATTTTAAAAAACAATTAAATGGCTTTATAAATTAGAAGTATATATATATATATATATATATATATATATATATATATATATATATATATATATATATCATTAAATCCGTAATAAAAAGAATAATACTGGGTTTAAGGTTGTTGTAACAACAACAAATATATTGCAGTTAAAGATCATTTAAGAGTTTATATTTTCAACGTTTAAAACCTGAAAAGAAATGTTTAATACAAAACTAGGATGATTTTATTAGTTATGTTTAAACTCGTCATCCTGATACTGAAAATTTGAATAAATGCGCACACCTAACACCCCTAAAGGAGACGAATGCAGGTGCACTCGGTCAACGTCACACGACACAAGAATAATCTACTCGTGTGATGAGGCAGGTCATAATTCAAACGTTAAATTATCTACTAATTTAATACTCTACGTCACGAAAAAGATAATCTAAACGTTCTCCAAAGATCCAGGTTAAATTTGATCACAAAACAATTGTACTCTCCACGGGAATTTATTTCGTAGTAGAGGATCAAATATGGAAAATGATGAAAACAGTGGCCATTTGACATGAGCTGTCAGTTTTCAAAATATAATCTTGCTGAGAGTACCAGGAGCGCAGTTTCCCGAGGAGGCTAGAAATCGGGCATTTAATGATTCGCCATCTCTGGTCATAGACTTGCAACGGGATGCAGCTTTCCTATAAATTTTTAAAAAATGCCATAAGTAAAAACAATAAAAAATTAAATCATTCCTATCTTAATTGATATAATCAATATTTTCGGCAGAGAGTACTCGGTGGAATTCCATTTTAATGTTTTAAATGAAAATCTTTAGTGATTTTTCCACAAGTTTACTTCTTTTTATTACCTCTCCTACACAAATGTGATGTAAACGTATCGTTATTATTTTTCTCTCTATTTCGACGGAAACAATCGCCGTCGGTTGAATTCAGATTTGAAGCTGTTATAAAAAAGCACTTTCTTTCTAAAGGCCATCTCAGTAATAAACGTAAATCAGAAAATATTTGAACTTATATATTTTTCTACCGCCCCGACTAAGACTTTATTATTTAAACATTTTATTTTATATTTCTACTGTAATCTGGCGTATCACTCTTTTTTTGAGACGAAGAACTGTAGTTGCCATAATACGGCAACACCTCAAATCGACATTACAAGATTCGCCATAAATCAAAAGAAATGTTAATTTTCATTACCTCTTCTATACAAATGTGACGTAAACATTTTATATATTTTTCTAGTTAACATATATCTCGATTGGCGTCGATTCCTGAGATGTTCTTTGTAATTACAGTGCATTTTTATGACAGCTGTATTCAATTAAGGGCGATTGTTCCCGTCGAATATAATGACATATACAAAACGTATGTTTACATCGACATTAGTACGGGAGTGGAAAATAACATTTCCAGGTGTTGTGCCGTGTTATGACAACTGCAGCTCTTTTTTTCAACATGATTGGTAATCCCGATCACAACTGAAATTTAAAAAAAATTGAATTGAAGGAATAACCTTTATGAGTTAAATATGAAACTAGCACTTAAATAATCAAATTTTTATATTGTGTATTAAACTCTCACCCAGCAGACAATTAATTATTTTATATAAACACAGTGGTATTTAGATTTCAAACCTTAATTTTGAAAATAAAGTTGCTTGGACATATTGTTCAATATTAAAGTGAAATGTTTTGAGAATTTAAATTTAAAATAAGTTTACAACCTGTATTTTTGGCCATGTGGGCTTTTTAGGTGTTATTTACTCTTTAAAAACCAACAAAGTATCTTTTATTGAGTTTAAAGTAATATAATCGATTCTAGAATAGTTTTATTATAAACTAAATATTGTTATTACTAGACCTTAGCAAATACATGTGAAGAAGAAAACATTTTTAAGAGCGTACTGAGTAAAATACAATTGATTTCATTTCATTTCATCAGTTTACGTATAAAACTGTTTTTGCTCTCTATGGTCGGTTATTTAAACTATAAATACAAAATCTAAATGTCAAATGTAACTTTTTTCCTGAAAAAAAATATAATTAAAGTGAGCGGGGCGCGGGCATGTGCGCAGTGCACCTCCACGCAAGCAAGCAGCGTGTCCTGACACCCTTCAGGCAACGTACTGCCCTGGTCGCTCGCCGTCTTCTTTATTCTACCGAGGAATCGCGTCGGGAATTCGGATCCATCCGTTTTGTTACTTCGAGTGATTTTGATTTAAAAAATCCAGAATTATCGCTAAAAGCCGTAATCCTCTAATTGCTATGAAGTTTGGTTATTATAATAGAAGAAATTATTTTCGATCTTAATTCTTTTGCAGTCGTTAATCGTGGAAATAAATTAAAATATTGACCATAAAGTTTGACGTTGATATCAAAGCTTCATAAAAAAATTGTAGGTTAACTATCTCTACGTCGTAATATAAAAAAAAATACTTTATGCAGATTATATCCATATACATAAAATTCTATACGGTGAGGTCGATACAATGTGAATTTATTTTTAGATATTGAATACTATCAAAACAGTCGCCATTTGACACAGATCTGTCAAAAACAGTGTCTTCAGTATTTCTTATATCAGTTGTTTCTTCTGCTATTCTTAAAAATGGGAATCAAACATCACTGTTGCAATCGCTTTTAGTCTGAAAACTGCCCTGCCTAGCGGGAAGACCGGCGGATTCGAGAAGGATTTCAATACGCACCACCTCGGACATTCTGTGCTCCTGGTATCGTTTTGTGCCTAACGCACACATTTCGCGCATGCACTCACAAAAATAACACACAATAAATGTCCCATCAAATGTCAATAATGTCCCATTAATTTTTATTATTATTTTAATAATTTTATTACAATCATCAATACATTATTTAAAATGTTATTATTATGTTTATTATTGTTTTTAATGTTATTGTTATGTTACTTATTTTACTTTCATTATTAATTTTAGCAATAAAAATTTAAAACATGGGTTTGTACAAAATGGCAACGGGGGCGTTAAGCATAAAACGATTACCAGGAGCGCAGATCGGCCGAGGAGGTATATTTTAAGATTCTAGAAATCAAGACATACGTACTAGGTAAGGCAGTTCTAAGATGTGAAAGAGAAAGCATCACACATCATTTTTATTTTCGTTTCCCAGGTAATTGAGATGGGAGATTATTGATTTATTATACTGATGTATGTTTGATAAACCATGGGGAACATTTTTACATAGCAAAAATTAAGCCAGGTCGAGAACTATTTATTGTAAACATGCATACAAGCCCAACGTCTAGTTTCAAAGGAAAACTTATTGCATACATTGGGTATTTGTGTTTTTTCTTATGCAAGAAACTGTCCTGTAAATTTTACAAATAATTTTAATCAGTATTATTAATTTAGGGATTGTTAATTAATTAACATTTTATCACTCATACGTTGTAACAAATATGCAATTTGCTTTACAGCCGCTGCGAAATACGTGCAGTGAAAGAGAGAACGCTATATATATCGCATCGCTTTACTCGGCAACGTCCGTGTATCGTCAGTCGACTCAATACAAAAGGTTTTTGAATTATCAGGCGAACAGATGTCTCGAAGCAATAACAAACGACGAAGAATGACGTCGAATGGTGTTGCTCACACCATAAATACAATATCACCATAAAAATACAAAACTTTTGTTCTTCTAAATGATTGAACTTTCAGGTAGAAGATGATATTATAAAATACAGAAGTTAAATATTTATTGTTGAATCCTCTATTATAATTTATCTACCATACAAATACATTTTTGTTTTTGTGTACAGTGGATGTGACGTTTAAAGTTAACCAATTAAATTTACTTATTATTTTTATTTTTCTTTATGTTCCGACAGGAACAATCGCCGGAGATGGAGCACAGATTTAAAGCTGAATTGTTTCTAAATAAAAATTCAGTAATCCACGTAAATCGAGAAATATGTGAACGGGAAAATTAATGAAATGTTTACATCACATTTGTATAGGAGAGGTAATAACCGTTGATTTAATGTGTTGTGCCGTGTTATAACAACTACAATTTTGATTTTCACCAAGATCGATAAGCTCGATTACAGTTGAAATATAAAATAAAATGTTAAATTAAAGCCTAAAATCGACGTTACAAGACTCGCCATAAATCAGAAGAAATGTTAATTTTCATTACCACTTCCATACAAATAAATGTCAATGAAAGCATTTTGATTTTAATATTATTTTTATTCCAGCGGAAACAGTCACCCTCATTCGAATGCAGATTTGAAGCTGTTTTAAAAATGCTCTTTATTTAAAAAAAAAACATCCTAGGAATTAACGTAAATCGGAAGATAAGTGAACTTTTAAAAAAATATCCTGTCCCGACTAAGAAACTTGTTGATCTTTAATATGGATAAAAAATTAAATAATAATTAACGGCGAAGTCGTTTCTATAAACATATATATGAAAACATAATATTATCGAATTTTTCAAATGTTTGTTTGAGGGCTCTTATCATGTCGCAAGTCTATGACCAGAGAAGGCGAAGCATTTAATACCCGATCCTAGTCTCCTCGGGATACTGCTCTCCTAATACTCTCAACTAGATTATATTTTGAAAAATGACAGCTCATGTCGAATGGCCACTGTTTTCATCATTTTCCATATTTGATCCTCTACTACGAAATAAAATCCCATGTAGATTACAATCGTTTTGTAATCAAATTAAACCCGGAAGCTTTGAGAACGTTAAGGATATGTTATTTGAAGCGTCCAGTACAAAATGAGCATATTATTTATCGTTTGAATTATGACAAGCCTCATCTCATAAGTAATTTTTTCTCGTGCCGTGTGACGTTGGCTGTATGGGCTTGTATTTCGTGACCTGTTGGGGTGTTTTTTGGCGCATTTATTCAAAATATCAGTATCAGCATGACGAGTTTAAACATGATTAATAAAATCAACCTCGTTTTGTATTGAACATTTCTTGTATTAATGTTATGTATACTTCTATTTTATACAGCCCTTTAATTATTTTTTAAAATCAGAACTTTTTTTCCTTAAGAAACACATGTATTGATTATCAATATCAATAATAGTGAATTAACTGGTTGCATACATTTAATCGAACTTTAAAAATAACTTAATGAAGTCTCTTATCTGAGAAACAAGAATTTTCCTAAATAGTAAATTTTGTACGGTTAATGCCAGGTTTATTACGTAGTGTTTTTTTTTTTTTTTTTAATAGGTTTGGTACCTTACTTGTTATGTACAAGGTTTGTCATCATAATTTGGGGAAACTTTCCAAACTAGTCAATCGAAATTGTGCTATATATGGGAGTGACTGAAGCTACACCCCCTGGTTTATCCTATTTATGGTTCCGATGACACGCTTCAAGAAGCCATCCAGTGACTTCATCAACTGTGGGTATCTCGCCACTGACTTCAGGTCATCCAGGCACAGGCCCTCCTGTCGGCATTAGCTCTCCAGTTGGTGTCTCTGAAGGCCAAAGATGGGGCATGAACCCACAAGGTGGATCACTGTTTGTGTAGTAATATGGCACAAGGACACATGGCACAAGGGCATGTGTCGTCGCTCGTCAAGTGGAACCTGCGGAGAAAACTTCTCATCACTCCGTGACCCGTTAGGAGCTGGGTTCGCAGGTATTCCTGTATACAGCGGCGTCCGTAACAGAATTAAAGAACATCTTTGTTCACGTTCCCTTGCGGAGAGCTTGTGTACCTTTCGTTCCATGTGGCCATTGTAATTTTCTTCTGGAGATTTTTTTGCGAAACTCAGAGGAAAGTCGGAAAATACATAATTCATTTTCTTTTCTTTAGCCTTTTCGTCAGCTTTCTCGTTGCCAACAAGACCAACGTGAGCTCTCACCCAGCCTATCTCGATGTTAACGTCACTTGCTTGTATTTCTTTTAGCTTTTTCTGGATGTTAACTATTAGAGGGTTGGTTGATTGTTTGGATATACTGTCTACCCTTGAGCGACAATCAGTGAGTATTTTCACTGACTGCCACCTGCCAGATGGTTTTAGTAATATCCAGCGAAGAGCCTCATTAATAGCAACGAGCTCACTCTGAAATACGTAGCAGTAATCGGCAAGTTTCATTGTTCTAGCAGGAAGTTCTTGGCCGTTTTCGTATGGAACAAAAGCCGCTCCAACCTTTCCCTTTACCGTTCGTGTATATTGTGAGTTCATTGTCTTTTGTCGTAAGGATATCTTGGTCAAAATATCGGGGGTCACTTTGATGTCTCTGACTCGGATGAGGCAATGAAAAGATGTCAATTACTCCTTGATATTTCCTGTCACTAGGAAAAAAATCTGTGATGCCTCGTTTCTTGACATTGTATATTGCTTGCTTCTCTTGTATCGTCAGGTCCAGTGCAATGAGGCCAGCAATGGCCTGAGCTGATACAAGAGATAAAGTTATGTATGCTCTGCATACATAACAGTAGTGTACAAAGTAGAGTGCAAATTACGTAGTGTTTGAATATGAAAATGTCGTTTAGGACTCCATTTTGATGTCATACTTTTTTATCATCATTAGCAATCGCCTTGTACGAAGATAGCAGAAATACTACAGTGAATGTAGTTTATGTTTGACACATTTTACAGGAAGTATTTTCAAATATTGATACATTTAAATCAGCATAAATGTTCAAATTTCATTCAACATTTAAATTTAAAGCTACAATGCAATCCGTCCATCCAACTAGATATTTTCAAATTAGATTAATTCTGTTTTGTTAACATAAATATTCTAATTCATTGTTTTACAATTTTTAGTGTGACTTGACAGACATGTAATAATTATATATTAATAAAAGGTGTCCTGAGATATGTCTCTACATATTAAAAAGGATATTTTTATAAAACAAATGTTACTAATTCACCCACAACACAACATAAACATAAATCAATCAACTGTTTGTGCAATCATAGTTTAAATTCAACAGATGTCAAACCATCAACAAATTGATTTTATTAACACATTTTGATAAATAATTAAACTGCTTACACTGTTTTAAATGATATTTTATACATTAAAACCCATTAATGTGAATATATTATGTTTAATTTGCATTTTACTCTAAAATAATAAAGTTTTTCATTTATTTTTTTCTCATATCCACTCCTGTATCCATAGCTCGACTCTGCGGCTGCAAATCCTCAATGACTGATGTGAGGGGCCATATATTTTTTAACGATAAAGAAAAATAAAATTGTCAATATGTAATTAAAACTGATTTCATTTCATTAGTTTACATAAGAACTTTGTTTGATCTCTGGGGTCGGTAATTGAGACTTTAACTTAAACTTTAAATACTAAATCTAAATGTCAAACATTGCTTAATCTTTTTCCCTGAAAATCTTATGGATCTTCACATCGGTCATTGATGATTTGCAGTCGGCATAGTCGCATTTGGATACGAGATGGGAAAAATAATACAGTATAAATAAATAATATAACTAATAGTTGGGATGGAAAGTTTTTTTCAAGGTCATATATCTTCCGATTTCCGACGTTTACTGAGATGGTCATTAGAAATAAAGTGAATTTTAATAACAGCTTCAAATCTGAGTTCCATTTACGACGATTGATCTCGTTGAAATATAATGAAATATAAAAACAGAGGTCAAGAATGAATGTGCTTTCAGCTAATGTCAGTCGACACTATATTAATCTACTCGTGTGATGAGGCTGGTCATAATTCAATCGACAAATTATCTACTAATTTTATACTGCACGCTTTATATATCATATTCTTGACGTTCTCAAAGCTTTCGGGTTTAATTTGATTACAAATCAATTGTACTCTTCATGGGAATTTATTTCGTAGTAGAGGATCAAATATGGAAAGTGATGAATTGTCAAACCGAATCCTGTGTGTCCATACATCCGTGGCACTATCTGCTTCCCTAATACCTGGCAGCAGTTGACTGCAAGCGCTGGCGGCCACCTCATTCCGATAAATCGGCGGCTCTAACAGCTCACCTCCTCAGGGAACTGCTCTCCTAATACTCTCGGCTAGATTATATTTCGAAAAATGACAGCTCATGTCGAATGGCCACTGTTTTCATCATTTTCCATATTTGATACTCAACTACGAAATAAACTACCACGGAGAGTACAATTGTTTTGTAATCAAATTGAAGCCGGAAGCTTTGATAACCTAAAGAATATGTTATATGAAGCGTGCAGTATAAAATTAGTAGATAATTTGTCATTTGAATTATGACCAGCCACATCATAGTGTCGTGTGACGTCGGCCGAATGCGTTTGCATTCGTGACCTTATGGGGTGTTTGGCGCATTTATTCAAATGATCAGTATCGGGATGAGTTAAAAAATAATTCATAAAATCAACCTCGCTTTGTATTTAAGTTTTTTTCAAGGGTTCAAACGTTTAAGATATAAAGGAGGAAACTCCCATAGACTCACTGCCCATAGACTTGCAACAGGGTGCAGCTTTTCTTTTAATTTTAAAAAATTACCGTCATTTAAAAAAAAACATAAAACAACAAGCAATTCAAATCTTAATTGATATAATCAATATTTAACTTTCAAAATAACATTCACAACTGTCATGAGTGAATGCAGGTCAATCAAAATATAAAGAACGTATTACTGTGTTGAAAGCTAAACTATACTATAATTATAAAACAGTTTAACCGGAAGTGACATAACTACGAGGCATTCAACAATTGAATACAAGTACACTTAAATTTTATTAAATGTTCAATTTGCTGATGTATTCAAAAGCTGATAAGAAATACTCCTATATCTTTATAATTATATGAAATCATATTATTTATCAGTAGATTCTCAATTATTTATTTACTCAATATTGATGATACTCTATTACTAAACAAATTATTTCAACTGCTATCAAAGTATGTGTATTTAGTTAGATATGTGTAATTTTGGTAAAAATGTCATGCAGCTTTTTGATGGATTTGTTTATATTATTTTAATATAATTCATTTTTTCAAAATAAAGCATATAGGTCAATTCTTATTTTAATTATACATTGGATAGTTAAAATATTGATAATTTTTTTAATATTGTTTATCAACACTTATTTACACATTAATATGAACTAAGTTTAATAGTGTTAATAACCAGACAGTGAAATATTTTCATTAAAATAATATCAAATCTGCATTTGCACTGTGCAGGTTCAACATTTTGATATTTTAGTTTGCTCTTACAAAACAAACAGTATGATAAATGATATATACTGTACTAGTAGAAATACTGCTTTTCCTTTGCTAATATATGAAATTATATTAGTACTCATAATATATTATTAATACCAATTTATAATAATTAATAGGCTATCTTGTTAAATCTTATCTTCATTAAACTCTTGCAATATCAAATGAAAATTTAAATATTTGCTTTTTAAATAGCAAAATATTGTAATCAATTGAATTTTCACCTTATTTTTAATAAAATGTGCCAATATTTAAGTACAATATTTTATTATAAAAGGAATTACATTTCTTTGTGAAATAAATATGAAATTTTCACTCAAATCACCAAAACATTAAACTCTCACTCAATAGACAATAATACCAACACAAAATTATATCAACACAAAGGTGTTGATTCTACTCCTTAATTGTTAAAATTGAATGGCTTTGACATATTGTTCAATATTTAAGTGAAATATTTTGAGACTCTGAAGAGAATTTAAATTTAAAATTAGTTTACAACCTGTATTTTTGGTCATGTGGGCTTCTTTTTATCAATTTACTCATAAAAATCTAACATTGTTTGATTTATGATATATATACTTATATTTTCAAATGCTTATTATTAGTAATACTCATTTTCTCTATTAAATATATGAAATTATATTATTAACAAATATGTTATTATTAATACTAATTAATAATAATTCATTGTTTATTCTTATTATTTTTTGTTTATTATAATCTTCTTGAAACTTCTGCATTATTAAATAATAATTCAAATATTTGCTTTTGAAACAGCAAATATTTTAATAAATTCATGTCATTTTTAGATTTCCATTATTTAAGTACAATTAATTATATATATTATACTGATATATGAATTAATCACTTATGTCATCAAATCCATATATTGTCAATTTAAATTTTACTCAGCAGACAATTTTTTTTAAGTAAAAGTAAAGGTGCTTAGAATTTATTTATGAATTATAAAAATATTATTCTTTGGCCTATTGTGTAAGATTATAGTGAAATAAAGTAAAAAAAATCATGTATTTTTTTATTTGAGGCAATAATATTTTCAAGAGTATTTTCACATAATTTATGCAATGGATATTAAATAAAATTTAAAGCATGTAAGTACTATATATTTCATTTGCATACATTCATATAGATTTTAGGACTCAACAATATAACCTTAGTTTTGTAAAACATCATCTTCTACTTTTATACATAAATTACTACAACATGATACATTTTATAAGTTTAATTTTATCTTTAGATATGAATATCTAAATACCTTATATAATACTATATTAGAATAAATAATCAGAAGTTCATGTTAATTGATCAACACAAAATTTATATTTTGTCAATAACTCTAAGATAACATATTTATCCATGGACCTGATTTATTATTTTACAAATGTTAAATCAATTCATAATTTTAAAAAATGTATATATTTTACAACCTTTTATGGAGATATTGATTATTTGTGTTTTTATAACTGAAAACACTATGAGAAGTGAGCAACACTGCAACGTCATCCAATGTTTTGAGGTGACTGTTATTGTACCTCATAGAGACTTCTATGCGCCTGATCCATCAAATACCGTCCCCTAGCAACAGTTTCGATGAGAACACGAACGGACGTTGCCGAGTAAGGAGATGCGATATATAAATAGCGTTCTCTCTTTCGCTGCGCGTATTTCGCAGTGATTGTAGAGCGAAACTCAAAGCTATGCAAATTTGTGACAACTTTCTTAAAATGATAACATGTTACCTTACTAATAATCCCTTAATTGAATAGTGCTTAAAAAAGTTATATAACAAATTTACATGAAAGATTGCTCCGCTTATAAAAACACACGTATTTACAATTTATACATTCAGTATTCCTTAAACACTAAACGATTGGTCATTTTTTATATAATTGTATATTGATAATTCAGGTAATATTGTAACATGTCAATAATGCTGCTCATTATCCCATCGTCATTTTTTGCCAGGTAAATTAGTTGCGTTATTCAATTCAAAACATTGATTAAAGAAAGTTTGGATTTGAAGTTTTGTATTTAATTAACAAGATAATTAATTTATGTATACATAATTTTATTATTATTTATATATAAATATATATGCAAAAAAAATAATCATAGAAGAAATAATAATATTTTAAAGAAAATATAACTTGTTTCATGTCTGATTAAGAGTTATAGATGACAATATTCTGTATATTTTATAAAAAAATATTGATAAAGCTCTGTTACTAAGATGAGGTCTAGAGCTTTTCGTTTCCAAGTATTGTTAATATAAAATCGAAAATATATAGAATCACATAATTTAAAATTTATAAAATATAAATTAAACAAAATTAAAAAAATATTCTATTCAGATATATTGGTGTTCTATTAAAAAAATCAAGTTTTTTTAGTTTATTAATATTAAAAAAATATTTTTTTTATGCACTCACAATATCATAAATAACAGTTGATTATTAAAAGTGTATTAATAATTTATCTGCATTTAAAAATGTTAATAAAAAACTTTTATTGAAATAAGTACATTTTAAAACACAAAAAAGCGACTTAAAAACATTTAACATCAACCATAATGTATACGTCACTAACGCACGAACATCCGTGTACTTGCTAGGCTCGCACAAACTTCACACCATATGCGAAATATCACAGATATGACGAGGCCATTCATATTTCAAAAGATATATTTCTTACTAAATCTAAATGAAACGCAACGGAAAAAATGATTTTTCCGTTCTACATACATTTTATTTAGAATTCATTGAATAACCTTTGCTCTTGCAGTATAAAATAATTCAATATTTTATTTATAAAAATCGAAAATGTCCAAAACCAACGCCATTCGACATGGAGCTGTCAAACCGAATCATTTGTAATTCGTAGTTCTGTAGCACATTCTGCTGCCCGAGTTCCTGGCAGTCGAAAACAGCGAGATAAAGAAGTAGACCTTCTCATTTAACTTTTGGTTATCGAAGATTCCTTAAATATCAGACCTTCTTCGACGTTTTGGGTTCCTTGTAATTCTGGCGTTACAATTCTTGGAAACTTTAATCGATCCCTGACCACACACTCTAAATCCGTCTATTTGCATGAATAAAAATTTGTAAAAATAAATCTGTCTAGGTTTTGATGTTCATAAAGAAATACAAAATTACATACTTAAACTAAATAAGACATTATTTAACTTCATTAAATATATTATATTATGTATTGGGAGTATTTTAAGTATATAATGATATCGAATGAACAGCTGTTTGTTTGAATATTTTGATTTGTCTCTTTCTCTCCTCGCGTGTATCCATATATTTTTATTTCATGTTCATTTAATGTATTGCCTATAAAAAGATTAAAATAAAAATAAAAATTTTTTTCGGCACCGTACTATTTCTATAATCAACATCCAAACGACTTGCGCAACCCACAAGGAAAAAGCACAGCACAATAGGCGTGTTCCTCGTTTCAAGCTCTCAAACGTATTAAATCCAAATTCAGATCAAAAAACGATTGTTACACAAGATAAAGCTTCATGGTTTTGAGTAATTTTATAGTAAAGAGATTACATGACGTGATGAGATCACACAGGCATTGCACAACACAGAAGCGGCAACGAGCGGTGTGCGAGTCTCTCAGGGCACATCAGAAGTGGCGAGTTCTTCAAAATCGCACGATATATATTCAGGCATCAGTAGATGCCCAGCGGCCACTTGACATTAAAATAGTGCAATTTTTTTCCAGGTAACTACTGGAGATGGCATACCATGTATCGTTTAAATTAAATAAATAACCCCCCATAAGTGCCTGGTGTACTCTACAGGAATCGAGGCAATGTGTTAAATAACCGGATTTCGAGTTACAATTTCAAATTCAAAGAGCATTAGTGTGAGGGTAGCACAAAAGGGGAACAGATGTTTTGGTACCTAAGACACGGTGCTTGCCAGTTCCGACACACATGGCAACGGTTAAATATATTTCTGATGTATAAAAATAAACTATTTAATAAATTGATATTGTGAGTGTAGAATTATTCTAGTTAACATATTTTCCGATTTACGTTGATTTCTAACGTGTCCTTTAGAAATAATGTGCATTTTCTTAACAGCTTCAAATCTGTATTCAATTGAAGACGATTGCTTCCGTCGGAATATAAGGAAAAATAAAAAAACAATATTTTTATATCACATTAAGGTAATGAAAAAAAATTTAAAACCAAATCAATTCAAAGAGCTTGCTAAGTGTATTGATTAACATTCTGACAGAAAACAATATGAGTTGATAAGATATTTTCTTGTTTTAAATACGACTGGCCCCGGAAATTCATCAGACTATCCGTATATACTCGTAGTGTGAAGTCTGTCGCACTTCTTCGCGCTCCTTATTCCAACAATCAGTTACGTGTTGATCTCGACTTTAATATTTGAAAGTCATGTTTGATCTACTTAAAATTAACGACTATATCAGTTTGCATTTTCAGTTCAATTCCTTGTTCAAAAGCAGCCCTGAGCAGTGAGTCGTGAGCTCTTGAGCGTTATATATGTAACCTATCATAATGAAAAAAGCGTCTAAGGAATAATTATTATTATATATTATTTAATCTGTAATAACTATATAAGTTTACCTATATAATGAAGTTAAGATATATATAATCATGGATGTGACATAATTACGATTGTACGAAAATGCATATATGTATGGTTTGCATAAGTAGCTCGCTTAAACATCACACCAAATACACTAAATCTACCGAAATCGCTAGGTCGACGAATTTAATGCGAATGAATATCAACTAACTTTAACTCGCACTTCACAATAACAGTGATCATTAAGTTCATAAACCATGTGAGTTATTTAAAAAAATCAGATGACGTGAAATGAAGCATCCAATGCAAATATATTACAGTGAATGGACATTATAGTGTTTATAGTTAAGTTGAATACAAAGCGAGATTGGTTTTATTAATTATTTAAGAACTCGTCATCCTGATACTAATAATTTGAATAAATGCGCCAAACAACACCCCATAAGGTGACGAATGCAAGCGCATTCGGCCAACGTCGCACGGCAGAATAATATTCTACTCATGCGATTGGGTCGGTCAAAATGCAAACGACAAATTATCTACTAATTTAAAACTCTACGCCACGATAAAGATAATCTTTACGTTTTCGAAACATCCGGGTTTAATTTGATTACAAAACAATTGTACTCTCCATGGGAAATTGATTCGTATTTGAAGATCAAATATGGAAAGTGATGAGCTGTCACGCCGAATTCTGTGTTTCCATACATCCGTGGCACTATCTGCTTCCCTAATACCTGGCAGCAGTTGACTGCAAGCGCTGGCGGCCACCTCATTCCGATAAATCGGCGGCTCTAACAGCTCACCTCCTCAGGGAACTGCTCTCCTAATACTCTCGGCTAGATTATATTTCGAAAAATGACAGCTCATGTCGAATGGCCACTGTTTTCATCATTTTCCATATTTGATACTCAACTACGAAATAAACTACCACGGAGAGTACAATTGTTTTGTAATCAAATTGAAGCCGGAAGCTTTGATAACCTAAAGAATATGTTATATAAAGCGTGCAGTATAAAATTAGTAGATAATTTGTCATTTGAATTATGACCAGCCACATCATAGTGTCGTGTGACGTCGGCCGAATGCGTTTGCATTCGTGACCTTATGGGGTGTTTGGCGCATTTATTCAAATGATCAGTATCGGGATGAGTTAAAAAATAATTCATAAAATCAACCTCGCTTTGTATTTAAGTTTTTTTCAAGGGTTCAAACGTTTAAGATATAAAGGAGGAAACTCCCATAGACTCTCTGCCCATAGACTTGCAACAAGGTGCAGCTTTCCTATAATTTTTCCTATAATTTTCCTATAGTGAGAAATGAAAAAATTCCTATCTTAATTGATATAATCAATATTTTCGGCAGAGAGTGCTCGGTGGAATTCCATTTTAATGTTTTAAATGAAACTCTTTAGTGATTTTCTCACAAGTTATGTTCTTCTCGGTTTTTTTGTTTGTTTAAATATACGGTGGTTCATAGCACTGAAGTGTGAAAGATGTGCAGCTTTAGTGGAGCCGACCTGCGCCACTATCTGGAGCCCCGATACTCTCTCGTACAATAAATATTGTTGCTAAAAATACTGGCCGCTGCGCAGGACGGTGGTTACGAATTCCCGGTGCACTTCATGCTGCCCTGGTAGAAATTTAAGCTTCAGACAATATTTCGCAGACTAGGTAGGTAGGTAGGTAAACAGATAAAGCAATTGATTTTAATTTTTCCTTGTCTTCCGACGAGAACGATCGCACTTGACGGAGTACAGATTTGAAGCTATTATAAAAATGCACATTATTTATATAGGACATCTCAGGAATCGACGTAAATCTGGAGATATGTGGACTAGAACGATTTTTTTTCCGTTCCGATTATTATTGTTAATACATTTTATTATATATTTCAACTGAAATCGGGGTTATCGATAATGTTGAAAAACAGAACCGCAGCTGTTATAACACGGCACAATACCTAAAAATCGACATTACAAGACTAGCCATAAATCAGAAGAAATGTTAATTTTCAATGTAAACATATAGATTTTACTATTCTTTATATTCCGACGGGAACAATCGCCCTTATGTGAATACAAATTTGAAGCTGCTATTAAAATGCACTTTGTTTCTAAAGAACATCTCAGTTGTCGACGTAAATCTGGAGATATGTGAACGATTATTATTATTATTTAAACATTCGTTTTTATGTTTAAGAATTTTTGTATCATATTTCATTTGATATTGAGATCAATTTGAATGTTGCTTTGTTTCATTAAATATTTTTTTATGAGTTTTTGTTCATATGGCGCAAATTCCTTCTTCCAATGCCTCTTTTTCCTTCGATTTTTCATTGGACAATCAGCTGAAGGATTCCATACTTGTTGTTGAGAAAAGTGTGTCAATGATTGCAGACCTTTCACTTGTTCACCAACGTCAAGAGTTCCCTTTCTTTGCGCATTCTGTGAAAGAGCCTCTCGCGTGTGACGCGGTCAAGCCATGGTATCTCCATGGATTCTCCTATACAGCTGCATTTCAAACGCTTTGTGTCTTCACGTAGTAGCGGTCTTGAGTGTCCAGGCTTCAACTCCATTAAGGAGAACTGAGACGACACAACACTTAGTGAATCTCCATCGAGATTTAAATAAATATGAACAATAAAATAGACACAATCTCTCAAATTTAAGTAACGATAAAAATATATATTGATGCGAAATTCCACATCGAAAATGGAAAGTGGAAATAACAAAACAAAATATCACACAGCTACATTTAGAAAAATAATACTTTTAGTTAAGGTAATAAAAGTAAACATTTCAATAAAATTCCACGTTCCGGGGCGTGCGTCCGTCGGAAGTATCAAGACGGATCAGGGTAGGAGAATGCGTCCTGGTAAACGGCGCATGCCATTCAAACTGCGGCAGGATACGCGTATTGGTGCAGTGCACCTCCACACCCCCTGACGTCACCGGCCAGGTTGCGGAGCTAAATCTCTCGGTTCATGGCACCCTTCAGGCATCGTACTGCCCTGGTCGCTCGCCGTCTTTGTTCTGTCGAGGAATCGCGTCGAGAATTCGGATCCATCCGTTTTGTTACTTCGAGTGTTTTTAATGAAAGAAAACAGAATTATCGCTAAAAGCCATAATCCTTATATAACTATGAAGTTTGGTTATTAATATAAAATTATTTATTTTCGAACTAGATTGTTTTTTTCGGTTTTGATTTTTGGGGCATTGAGAGACTTCACACTAATACTGATATTCTGCCATATTTCCGTTGCCAATCGTGTTTAAAGTGAGAAAATATCTAATCAACTCATATTGTTGGCTATCAGAATGTCAATCGATACACTCTGCAAGCTCTTGGCATCAAATATCAATGTTGACATTTTAATTTCTTTATTCTTTATATTCCGACGGGAATAATCGTCTTTAATTGAATACGAATTTGAAGCTGTTTTACTTTTATGGAAACGAGATGGGAAAAAATAAAATGTATCAATAATATAACTCTTATAACTTGAAAGGTTGGTGAAACCGGTCACCAATAAAGTTAGCATGTATATGTAAATTCGTTGAATACAGAATTGAAGCTGTAATAAAAATGCACTTTCTTTCTAAAGATCATCTCAGGAAAACACGTAAATCAGAAGATATGTAAACTTAAAAAAATATATTTTTTATACATTTTATTTTTTCCCATCTCGTATCCAAAGTGCGACACTGCGACTGCAAATCTTCAATGACTGATGTGAAGGTCCATATATTTACTCACGAAAAAGTTTGAGCGACTTTTGACATTGAGATTTAGTATTTAAATAAGAAATTATTGTGATTTATAACAAAGTTATGTGTATTATTTGAAAATGTGTCAATATGTCATAAGAACTGATGTCATTTCATTTGTTTACTTTTAAAACTGTTTTTAGTCCCTAGCGTCGGTATATGAAACATTAACTTAAACAATAAATACTAAATCTATATGTTATATGTATAAAAAAAAAATTCCTTAATAAAATATATGTACCTTCACATCGGTCATCGGTCGCCGATGCGTTAATTCTGAATTTTTTTTCAATAAAAATACTCGAAGTAACAAGATTAATGGATTTTAAAATTATGACCGATCACTGATTTGTATACTCGAAGCGGTTCATTGATAGAATGTGGCAAATAGCGAGCGGCCAGGGCAGCATGAAGCCTGAAGGGTGTCATGAGACGAGAGATTCAGCTCCGCAACCTGGCCGGTGACGTCAGGGGGTGTGGAGGTGCACTGCGCACATGCAAGCCTCCCGCCGCAGCTGGAAATGCAGGCGCCGCTTACTGTGAAGCCTTCTCCGACCCTGATCCGTCACTTAACAATATCCTGATGCTTCCGGCGAACACACGCCCCCCATATCACCAATCAAATTAAACATCTGGAATAATCACAAATCTATATTACCCAAAATATGATCTTATCTTAGTATAGCCCACTACACCTGATTGTCCAGGGAAAAATACAAGAAATAGAGACATTGATTGGTATGAGAAAAGCAACGTGGATGCAGAATTTCCGAAACTGCCTGGAAGTCGGTCGTGCAGCCGAACTAGTAAAACTGGCTCGGGATAATCAAATGATCAGTGAAATGGTCTCCAAACTCTTCTGAAGAGAAGTGATAGAAGAAGATACGATGTAAGCATATTCATAGGATATTATAACCGCACTTCGTAGCCATAGGGATCATGGTTCTTAGCGATTATTTTTGAATTTTTCTCACCAAAACACTCGAAATGATATAAAGAATGGATTTTATAATTGTGACCGCTCACCGATCTGTACACTCCAAGCAGTTCATTGATAGAACATCGCATACAGCGCGCGACCAGGGGAGGATGATGCCTGAAGGGTGTTCTGAAACGAGGGCTAGCGTCACGTAACCTTGCCTGTGTTATGCAAGCGTCCGCCGCAGTTTGAAATGCATGCGCCGTTTACCAGGACGCTTTCTCCTACCCTGATCCGTCGCGATACTTCCTCCGAGCGCACGCCCCGGAACGTGGAATTTTATTGAAAAGTTTAATCATGTTCAATTATTGTTGAGTGAAATCTGCTTAGTTTATAATGTGTTATGTATATGATTGAAATAGTCAAAGAGTTATGAGATGACTAATCAGTCAATATTATATTATGTTTGTTAAAACAACTTTCCAATCACAACTCAATACAAACTTTCGTTTATGAAGATAATACACAAAACTGTAAAATGGAATCACATATTTTATGAAAATAGCAGTAGATATTTATTTTAAAAAAATACATTGTTCAATCTAATAAGATTGTCAAAATATGTATTCTATGTAATAACATAGAATACATATTTTGACGAATATACATATATTATTTATATTTCAACTTTCAATTATATTTGTTGAAATGGTTACATCTTTTTCGAATATAATGTTTTCATTTGAAAACTTGTAATATAATAGAAATTATTTTTTTATTAATGAGCACTTCCGCTATTTTGAAGAAGTCCAAAATTTGATCGATTCGTGGATCGGAGCAAAAGACACATTGTTTTTTCGAGATGGTTTCCGAAAATTGCCAGAAAGATGGGGAAAAGTAGTGGCTAGCGATGGACAATACTTTGAAAACTGAACATAAAACAATTTTTTTACAATAAAGCGTCAATCTTTAAAAACAATCCATTAAAGCTTATTTGTAATAAATATAAATTTCAAATTGTACGTAAAGTTTTTTACTGAAAATACATATGGATTTTCACATCAGTCATTAAGGATTTGCAGTCGCAGAGTCGCATTATTGATACGAGATGGAAAAATGTAATAAATAAATTATAAAATTTTTTAGGCGGGACGGGATATTTTTTCAAAGTCATATATCTTACGATTTCCGTTGTCTCCTGAGATGGTTTTTAGAAATAAAGTGCAATTTTATAACAGCTTCAATTCTATGTTCCATCCTCCAATTTTTGTAAGATGATAGGTTGGCGAAACCGGTCACCAATTGAATTACCATGTGTATGCGAAGTTTTTGAATACAGAATTGAAGCTGTTATAAAAATGCACTCTCTTTCTAAAGATCATCTCCGTAATCAACGTTAATCGGAAGATATGTTAACTTGAAAAAAATAGTTTTTTATGCATTATATTTTTCTCATCTCGTATCCATGTGCGACTCTGTGACAGCAAATCCTCAATGACTGATGAGAAGTTCCATATATATTTTTTCAGGAAAAAGTTTGAGCGACATAAGACATTGAGATTATGTATTTTGTTAATAAATTATTGTGATTATGTATTTTTGGTGTCAAAATGTCATAAGAACTGACATCATTTCATTAGTTTACATATAACACTAATTTTGCTCTCTGTGGTCGATAATTGAAACTTTAACTTTAAGTACAACTATAAGTAAGGTTATAATCCTTATATGCCTATGAAGTTTGGTTATTACAATAAGATTATTTTTTTTCGATCTTGATTTTTTAATTTATGTTTTGATTTCTGGGGCATGGAAGACTTCACACTATGTATGGATATTCTATTGAATTTCCGGGGCCAATTGCAATTTAAAACAAGAAAATATCTAATCAACTCAAATTGCTTGATAAAGTTTCAATTATCGAACCCAGAGATCAATGTTCTTATGTGAACCAATGAAATGATATCAGTTCTAATGACATATTGATATTTTTACCAAAGATACACATACGAGTACGCTCGTACATATCTCTGTCATTGCAACCACAATATTTTTTTATTAAAATACTTAATTTCAATGTCTAAGATCGCTCAAACTTTTTCGTAAAAATGTATAAGGACCTTCACACCACTCAGTAAGGATTTGCAGTCGCATAGTCGCAATAAGGATACGATATAGGAACAAATAAATTTTATAAAAATAATAACACAAGTCGGGACGGGACATACTTTTTACTCTTGATTATTTTATCTTTTGTGATTTTTGGGGCATGGGGAGACTCACTATGTACGGTTATTCTACTGAATTTCCGAGGCCAATCGTATTAAAACATGAAAATATCTAATCTACTCCATAAGGTGACGAATGCAAGCGCATTCGGTCAACGTCGCACGGCAGAATAATAATCTACTCATGTGATTGGGCCGGTCACAATGCAAACGACAAATTATTCACTAATTTAAAACTCTACGCCTCGATTAAGATAATCTTTACGTTCTCCAAACTTTCGGGTTTAATTTGATTACAAAACAATTGTACTCTCCATGGGAATTTATTTCGTAGTGGAGGATCAAATATGGAAAATGATGAAAACAGAGGCCATCTGCCATGAGCTGTCAAGCCGAATCCTGTGTGTCCATACATCCGTGGCACTATCTGCTTCCCTAATACCTGGCAGCAGTTGACTGCAAGCGCTGGCGGCCACCTCATTCCGATAAATCGGCGGCTCTAACAGCTCACCTCCTCAGGGAACTGCTCTCCTAATACTCTCGGCTAGATTATATTTCGAAAAATGATCTTTAATAAATTTTGGTTTTGAAAGTCGTCATTTTATCGAACTTTTCAACATCTTCAAGATTTTATTTTACCCTGAAAATGGACGTTAATAAAATAATAAAAAATAGATAAATATAATTTATAGTTTTCTCAATACTCTGTAAAAAAATCAACTATTGACAATGAAAAAAAAAGTGACAATTAAATTAATTAATTTTTCGCAATAGGTACAAGCAAATGGTCAAAAAACTCGAATTTGCTATCACCGCACTTAAAGAAACTCTTAGAAAAATATCATCGTGATTTGTGTGGGATTCGAACCCACACCCCAAGCTTACATGGCCGGTGCATTACCAATTATGCCAACTGGGGATGTGGGTTCAAATCCCACAAAAATCACGATGATATTTTTCTAAGAGTTTCTTTAATCAATTTTCAATATTTGAAAAAATGTACTTAATCATTATCAATCAATCAAACCTGTATAGGAAAAATCGTACTTCCTGTGACACGGTCTTCACAAAAATCAATAAGCTATTTTTTATTGTTATTTTTGTTGATTCAATGATTTAGTTATATTCTATGTTATGATTTTGTATATGATGTAAATTGCCATTTGGCTGTTGCCTTGGCATAAATTAATACCAAACCAAATCAAATCTTTATTTCTCTCTCTCTCTCTATCTAATCAAGTAATCATGCTTCTCGTGGTCGTAGCAGAGGGTTTTAATCAAAAATGCAGTCATGTTATAATGAAATGATGTAATTCAAATAAAAAGCATACAATGTGTTAGAAACAAATTATAACTCAACTATCAAAATTAGTAAAAAATATAATTAAAAAAAACAACATTATTCAATAAAAAACAAATATCAATGAGATGGTTGAGGCTGGTGGAGTTTTAACAATTTGTTAATATCAGGTTTCAGTTTGGTTAACATCAGTCGCAAATCACTTCGCTCGGTGATTTGCAGTTTATTCCTTTTCTTAGATAGTAAATTAGCTACTGCACTAAACCCACGCTCAGCCAAATATGTCGAAAGAAAAGCAATTAAAATTTTCTGTACTATTTCCCATAATCCAGGGTAGAGAGCTGATATTGGTTTTTGGAGCCAGAACTCTTGGTATCCATTTCTGAATTTTACTATCAATTCTTCATAAGTTGTGAGTTCTATGAGTTCTTCTTCCAAATTTAATGATTCTGCTGTATCTGCATTTGCGAAAGGGTCTAAAACCCAGCTTGGTATATTCATATTTAAAATATTCCGGAATCACTCTGTAAAATCAGCATGAAGAGCGTCCAAGTGTTGACAGTAAGTAAGTAAATCTTCTTGTTTTACCGACAGTACTGATAATGTTGGAAAGTGGCTGTATTCACCTCTTCCAAGATTCCGTTTGAATAGAAGAAGTTTTCCCACAAATGCAGCTATGACACGTTTTTTTTTTATTAAATTCAGTTCGTCACATTGCAATTGTAAATTAACATCATTAAATGATTTAAAAAGGTCTGTCAAATGAGCGATGTCATTTTTTGACGTAATCAAATTTCCACGCATCTCATCGTCTCTGTTTTCAAGGAAGTCCAGTACTGAGTCAAATAGATTGAAAAAGCGACTCAGACAAACGCTTTACGAGAGCCATCGTACTTCTGTGTGCAGCAGCAAGCGATTATAGTCTTCATCATTATCACTACAAAGTTGCCCAAATAATCTGTCATTTAATGAATTGCTTCTTATTTTGTTGATTGCTCTAATAACGTAATGGAGTGACGTGTGGAGGCGTTCATTAAGATTTTTAGTGATGACGATGAATAACACAATGTACAGCGAGTACATTTGGTATTGCTTGTTTTAAGTTCGCTATGAAACTCTTATGACGCCCCGTCATTGCTGGAGCACCATCTGTAGCAACTGACAAAATATTTTGAATGGGAATTTCTTTCTCTTGGAAAAAATCGTGCATGGTATTAAATATGGATTCTCCCTTTGTATCGGTTTCCAAATTTTCTGCAAATAATAACTCTTGATAATTTTTTTCATATTTTATGTATCGGACGAAAGCCAAGAGTAGTGCCTCGTTATTTGATGAAGTTGATTCATCGAGTTGAATGGAAAATTTGGAAGTTTTTAAGTAATCACATAACGATAGTTCAATGTCTTAAGCCATTTCATATTTCTTCTTTGCACTGTATTATTAATCAAAGAATTTTTTTTCATGATTTCTGATGGCGCCTTATGATGGAGAACAGTTTCGAGTACCTCTTTGATTGCTGGCATTATTAATTCCTCACCAATTGGGTGTGGCTTTCCCACTTTTGCGATTAATAATGAAATATTATATGAAGCTCGTAGTCCATCATCATCTTGTTTAGAACACGATGGAAAAAGGTTTAATATTGTTGGATGTTATAAATATTTCTTGTGAAGTTCTAGAAAATAGGATAATCTTTGTCCTTTTTATCAGCATGTGCTATAATTAAATGCTCTTGAATTCTAGAAGGCTTCATGGGCTTCATTTGAAAACACTTTTTGGCTAATTAGACACATAATAATAATAATTGGTTTGTTAGAGATTGCGTAAATCCATATTTCAAATACTCAATACTATACTGCCGACATATCTTCTTGGTTTCAGACATTTCTATTTGCTACGGGGACCAGGTTTGCATGAATCGCCAAAGTTCATGAGCCCTCGGTGGACTATATATTAATTAATTTCAAACACTATTCCTTTTTTCCAAACTTCGTTTACAAATTTTGTTATAATTTATGATTTTCAGACACGTTACATTTAACACTTTGAATTTACTTATAAGATACTTATTTAACCAATTTTCTATAAGACACTTATTTTAAATCACTTTTTGATTTCACTTTTGACTTTACTTAAGGGTCGGTAATTAAACACATTTCAATACATTACGACAGGAACGCGATCGCATCGTAATCCGAAAAAAACCAATTGACCAAGCATACAAAAACAATAAGGCATCAGAAGAGCAATCCCTGCCTTTTATAGATTTGATTTTGACGAGACAAAACTTGTACACCTTTGTTTGTTTGCGTTGCGCCGCGCCGGTACACTTGATCTGCACTCAGCTTGTTACAAATTCACGTATTTTTGTCGAAACATGCTTAAAAAAGTTTTAGCAACATTTGACATATAGATTAAGTATTTAATGTTTAAGTTAATGTTTCACTTACCGACCCTAGGGACCAAAAACAGTTTTAAAAGTAAACAAATGAAATGACATCAGTTCTTATGACATATTGACACATTTTCAAATAATACACATAACTTTGTTATAAATCACAATAATTTCTTATTTAAATACTAAATCTCAATGTCAAAAGTCGCTCAAACTTTTTCGTGAGTAAATATATGGACCTTCACATCAGTCATTGAAGATTTGCAGTCGCAGTGTCGCACTTTGGATACGAGATGGGAAAAAATAAAATGTATAAAAAATATATTTTTTTAAGTTTACATATCTTCTGATTTACGTGTTTTCCTGAGATGATCTTTAGAAAGAAAGTGCATTTTTATTACAGCTTCAATTCTGTATTCAACGAATTTACATATACATGCTAACTTTATTGGTGACCGGTTTCACCAACCTTTCAAGTTATAAGAGTTATATTATTGATACATTTTATTTTTTCCCATCTCGTTTCCATAAAAGTAAAACAGCTTCAAATTCGTATTCAATTAAAGACGATTATTCCCGTCGGAATATAAAGAATAAAGAAATTAAAATGTCAACATTGATATTTGATGCCAAGAGCTTGCAGAGTGTATCGATTGACATTCTGATAGCCAACAATATGAGTTGATTAGATATTTTCTCACTTTAAACACGATTGGCAACGGAAATATGGCAGAATATCAGTATTAGTGTGAAGTCTCTCAATGCCCCAAAAATCAAAACCGAAAAAAACAATCTAGTTCGAAAATAAATAATTTTATATTAATAACCAAACTTCATAGTTATATAAGGATTATGGCTTTTAGCGATAATTCTGTTTTCTTTCATTAAAAACACTCGAAGTAACAAAACGGATGGATCCGAATTCTCGACGCGATTCCTCGACAGAACAAAGACGGCGAGCGACCAGGGCAGTACGATGCCTGAAGGGTGCCATGAACCGAGAGATTTAGCTCCGCAACCTGGCCGGTGACGTCAGGGGGTGTGGAGGTGCACTGCACCAATACGCGTATCCTGCCGCAGTTTGAATGGCATGCGCCGTTTACCAGGACGCATTCTCCTACCCTGATCCGTCTTGATACTTCCGACGGACGCACGCCCCGGAACGTGGAATTTTATTGAAATGTTTACTTTTATTACCTTAACTAAAAGTATTATTTTTCTAAATGTAGCTGTGTGATATTTTGTTTTGTTATTTCCACTTTCCATTTTCGATGTGGAATTTCGCATCAATATATATTTTTATCGTTACTTAAATTTGAGAGATTGTGTCTATTTTATTGTTCATATTTATTTAAATCTCGATGGAGATTCACTAAGTGTTGTGTCGTCTCAGTTCTCCTTAATGGAGTTGAAGCCTGGACACTCAAGACCGCTACTACGTGAAGACACAAAGCGTTTGAAATGCAGCTGTATAGGAGAATCCATGGAGATACCATGGCTTGACCGCGTCACACGCGAGAGGCTCTTTCACAGAATGCGCAAAGAAAGGGAACTCTTGACGTTGGTGAACAAGTGAAAGGTCTGCAATCATTGACACACTTTTCTCAACAACAAGTATGGAATCCTTCAGCTGATTGTCCAATGAAAAATCGAAGGAAAAAGAGGCATTGGAAGAAGGAATTTGCGCCATATGAACAAAAACTCATAAAAAAATATTTAATGAAACAAAGCAACATTCAAATTGATCTCAATATCAAATGAAATATGATACAAAAATTCTTAAACATAAAAACGAATGTTTAAATAATAATAATAATCGTTCACATATCTCCAGATTTACGTCGACAACTGAGATGTTCTTTAGAAACAAAGTGCATTTTAATAGCAGCTTCAAATTTGTATTCACATAAGGGCGATTGTTCCCGTCGGAATATAAAGAATAGTAAAATCTATATGTTTACATTGAAAATTAACATTTCTTCTGATTTATGGCTAGTCTTGTAATGTCGATTTTTAGGTATTGTGCCGTGTTATAACAGCTGCGGTTCTGTTTTTCAACATTATCGATAACCCCGATTTCAGTTGAAATATATAATAAAATGTATTAACAATAATAATCGGAACGGAAAAAAAATCGTTCTAGTCCACATATCTCCAGATTTACGTCGATTCCTGAGATGTCCTATATAAATAATGTGCATTTTTATAATAGCTTCAAATCTGTACTCCGTCAAGTGCGATCGTTCTCGTCGGAAGACAAGGAAAAATTAAAATCAATTGCTTTATCTGTTTACCTACCTACCTACCTAGTCTGCGAAATATTGTCTGAAGCTTAAATTTCTACCAGGGCAGCATGAAGTGCACCGGGAATTCGTAACCACCGTCCTGCGCAGCGGCCAGTATTTTTAGCAACAATATTTATTGTACGAGAGAGTATCGGGGCTCCAGATAGTGGCGCAGGTCGGCTCCACTAAAGCTGCACATCTTTCACACTTCAGTGCTATGAACCACCGTATATTTAAACAAACAAAAAAACCGAGAAGAACATAACTTGTGAGAAAATCACTAAAGAGTTTCATTTAAAACATTAAAATGGAATTCCACCGAGCACTCTCTGCCGAAAATATTGATTATATCAATTAAGATAGGAATTTTTTCATTTCTCACTATAGGAAAATTATAGGAAAAATTATAGGAAAGCTGCACCCTGTTGCAAGTCTATGGGCAGAGAGTCTATGGGAGTTTCCCCCTTTTATATCTTAAACGTTTGAACCCTTGAAAAAAACTTAAATACAAAGCGAGGTTGATTTTATGAATTATTTTTTAACTCATCCTGATACTGTGATCATTTGAATAAATGCGCCAAACACCCCATAAGGTCACGAATGCAAACGCATTCGGCCGACGTCACACGACACTACGATGTGGCCGGTCATAATTCAAATGACAAATTATCTACTAATTTTATACTGCACGCTTCATATAACATATTCTTTAGGTTATCAAAGCTTCCGGCTTCAATTTGATTACAAAACAATTGTACTCTCCGTGGTAGTTTATTTCGTAGTTGAGTATCAAATATGGAAAATGATGAAAACAGTGGCCATTCGACATGACCTGTCATTTTTCGAAATATAATCTAGCCGAGAGTATTAGGAGAGCAGTCCTCTGAGGGAGGTGAGCTGTTAGAGCCGCCGTTTTATCGGAATGAGGTGGCCGCCAGTCCCGTCCTCGCTGCGATCGGCTGCCAGGTATTAGGGAAGCAGATAGTGCCACGGATGTATGGAAACACAGAATTCGGCGTGACAGGTTTCATCACTTTCCATATTTGATCTTCAAATACGAATCGATTTCCCATGGAGTGTACAATTGTTTTGTAATCAAATTAAACCCGAAAGTTTCGAAAACTTAAAGATTATCTTTATCGTGGCGTAGAGTTATAAATTAGTAAATAATCTGTCGTTTGCATAACGACCAGCCCCATCACACGAGTTGATTAATACAGTGTCGAGTGACGACAGCACATTCATTCTTGACCTTTGTTTTTATTTTCATTTATATTTATATTCCAACGGGATCAATCGTCGTGTTTTAATAATAATAATCAGATTTAAAGCTGTTATAAAAATTCACTGCATTCCTAATGAACATTTGAGTAATCGACGGAAATCGAAAAATATATGACCTTAAAAAAGAACTTTCCGTCCCGACTATGAGTTTTATTATTTATTTATCTCATTTTTTCCAACTCGCGTTCAAAATGCGACTATGCCGAATGCAAGTCCTCAATGACCGAGGTGAAGATCCAAATGTTTTTTCAGGAAAAATGTTTAAGCAATTTTTGACATTTAGATTTTAGTATTTATGTTTCAAGATAAAGTTTTAATTACCGATCCCAGAGATCAAACAAAATTCTCATGTGAACTTATTGACATTGTTTTATCTTTTTCGTGGGATTTTTTCGTATAGGATTTGCAGCCGCACAGTCGCACTGTGGATACAGGATGGGAAAAAATAAAATTTTTTAATAATCCTTTTTTTTCTTTCTTTCATGTTAACATATCTTCCGATTAACGTTTATTACGGAGATGATCTTTAGAAAGAGAGTGCATTTTTATAACTGCTTCAATTCTGTATTCAAAAACTTCGCATACACATGGTAATTCAATTGGTGACCGGTTTCGCCAACCTATCATGTTATAAAAATTGGAGGATGGAACATAGAATTGAAGCTGTTATAAAATTGCACTTTATTTCTAAAAACCATCTCAGGAGACAACGGAAATCGTAAGATATATGACTTTGAAAAAATATCCAGTCCCGCCTAAAAAGTTTTATAATTTATTTATTACATTTTTCCATCTCGTATCGACTCTGCGACTGCAAATCCTCAATGACTGATGTGAAAATCCATATGTTTTTTCAGCAAAAGACTTTACGTACAATTTGAAATTTATATTTATTACAAATAAGCTATATTGGATTGTTTTTAAAGATTGACGCTTTATTGTTAAAAAAATGATTTATGTTCAGTTTTCAAAGTATTGTCCATCGCTAGCCACTACTTTTTCCCATCTTTCTGGCAATTTTCGGAAACCATCTCGAAAAAACAATGTGTCTTTTGCTCCGATCCACGAATCGATCAAATTTTGGACTTCTTCAAAATAGCGGAAGTGCTGACCTTCAAGAGCTTGCGTCATCGACGAAAACAAATAGTAGTCGGAAGGGGCAATGTCTGGGCTATAAAGAATAATGAAGTTTAAATGATTACATTAACATTTGTATGGGAGAGGTAATGAAAATAAATTTTAAAAACAAATCAATGCCAAGAGCTTGCAGAGAGTATCGATTGACATTCTGATGACCAGCAATATGAGTTGATCAGATATTTCTTGTTGTAAACACGATTGGCCCTAGAAACTCAGTAGAATATCCGTACCCCAAAAATCAAAGATTTACTAATTATAGTCTACTGCAGCTGAATGTCCAGGAAAAAATCCAAGAAAAAGAGTCAACGGTAAGAGAAAACCAACGTTGATGCAGAATTTCCGTAACTGCCTGGAAGTCAATCGTACAGCCGAATTAAAAAGACTGGCTCGTGATAAACATATGATCAGTGAAATGGTCACCAACCTCCTCTGAAGAGAGGTGCTAGAAGAAGATACGATGCTGATAAATTCATAGGAAGTTATAATAACTTTATTTTGCTGAATAAAAAACGGTAGCGTCTCAAAACATATTAACTTACCAAACTTCATAGCTATATGGGATCATGGCTCTTAGCAATAATTCTGGTATTTTTTTCATAAAAAACACTCGAATTAATAAAAATAATGATTTTTAAATTTACGACCTATCACCGATCTGTATACTCGAAGCAGTTCCTCGATAGAATAAAGAAGACGGCGAGCGACCAGGGCAGTACGATGCCTGAAGGGTGCCATGAACCGAGAGATTTAGCTCCGCAACCTGGCCGGTGACGTCAGGGGGTGTGGAGGTGCACTGCACCAATACGCGTATCCTGCCGCAGTTTGAATGGCATGCGCCGTTTACCAGGACGCATTCTCCTACCCTGATCCGTCTTGATACTTCCGACGGACGCACGCCCCGGAACGTGGAATTTTATTGAAGAGTTTACTTTTATTAACTTAACTGAAAATATTATTTTTCTATAGCTGTGTGATATTTTGTTTTGTTAATTCCACTTTCCATTTTCGACGTGGAATTTCGCATCAATATATGTTTTTATTCACTAAGTGTTGTGTCGTCTCAGTTCTCCTTAATGGAGTTGAAGCCTGGACACTCAAGACCGCTATCTTTTATTTTTGGGGTATGGAAGACTTCTCAGTACGGATATTCTACTGAGTTTCCGGGGCCAATCGTGTTTAAAACGAAGAAATATCTAACCAACTCATATTGCTGGTCACCAGAATGTCAATCGATACTCTCATGCACGAAGATGAAGATATGTCAACTTGAATAAAAAAAAAAAATTAAAACTTTTTATTTTTTCCCATCTTGTATCCAGAGTGCGACTCTGCGACTGCAAATCCTCAATGGCTGATGTGAAGAGCTATTTATTTTTTCACGAAAACGAAAAAAAATATGTGAATATTTAATAAGAACTGATTTCATTTCACAATTGTTTTGTAATCAAATTAAACCCGAAAGTTTGGAGAACGTAAAGAATATCTTTATCGTGGCGTAGAGTTTTAAATTAGTAGATAATTTGTCGTTTGCATTATGATCGGCCCAATTACATGAGTAGATTATTATTCTGCCGTGGGACGTTGGCCGAATGCGCTTGCATTCGTCACCTTATGGGGTGTTTTTTGGTGCATTTATTCATAATATCAGTATCAGGATGACGAGTTCTAAGATAACTAATAAAATCAAACTCGCTTTGTATTGAACTTCACTATAGATGTCCATTCACTGGAATGCATTTGTATTGGATGCTTCATTTCACGTCATCTGATTTACCTCATTATCTGGATAAAATATTATTTTGATATCAAACAATATTTATTTCTTATTAAAATATATACAATATCAAATGTTCCTTCGACTTTTTTATCATTATGATAGGTTACATGTAATATTTAATGCTTAAGAGCTCACGACTCACAGCGCATTTATTTAAATTATCAATATGTATGTCGAGTAAATTATTTATAAGATCAGCCTTGCTTAGTATTGTATATTTCTTGTAAGCTTTCAAACGTTAACGATGGACACTACACGACGATCACCATCTTTTGTGTTCTTCAAATTAACCGAATTGTTTTTATTTTTCGTGATCGCTGAGCATATTCTTCTGTCCATATGCATTTTTGTCAGTTTAAAATGAAGAGCTCTCCCTTTCTGATGCGCCTCGTTCTACCGCTTCTGTTTTTTTAATCAGACGCTGAAATTTGCAATGGTATAATTACATTATTTATAAAAATATTAAGAAGTATTCAGATTTTACTCAACAACCAATAAAAATGATTTCTATATTGATCTCAACTATAAAGCCTGAAGAACGTATTTCTGATAATCTTTTTCATTTCGTAAAATTTAAATTAGTACAGAATCTGTGGTCGTAACCCGCTATTTTATAATTTCTGAACTATTCTGAAATTTTCAATTGAAAACTTTCGATCAAGCTGTATTAAATATTGTATTCTCTTTTACTAGTTGGCTAGACAAACTAAAACTCATTTTTTAACAGAAATTTTCAACAATTTTAATCACACTGTGTTGTTGTAGAAGCAACAAATGTTTTTATTAACAAAATCTAAATTTTTTAAGGATATTTTAAATAACTCTAATGCTTACTGTAATCATTGTTCTTTTAAAGTATGGTTTAAAATTAATTGATAATTATTCGTTTTAAATATCGTCGGCCTCACGATCTCGGTAGATTTTTCGAATTTGGTATGAAGTTTGAGCTAACTACTTTCGCAAATGATATATGCATGTTCGTTCATTCGTAATTAGTAAACATACATGATTACATACATACATAATATTAGATACAACTATACTAAATATCTATTTAAAAGCGCAAAAATTAATTAAAAAATAATAATGAAAATTTACTGAATAGTACAATAAATATATTTTTTAATGAAATACGGGTACAATTTTTTTATTGTCCCCTGTTCAAGTGGAACGATGACATCGCTCATATGATGCTGCTGTTTTATTAAATGGTAGTCCACATCGCGTCATGTTAATTATTTCATTAAAAAATTATTTAAAACCATGCAGATTTAACTTTACAATCGGTTTTCGTTAGTGTTGTCATAAATAGATGCATCTAGCAAGTCAAACAAATTAAAACACGTGTACGTATAGTTTGACAAAGCTTGAATTCTACTGTGCTAGAGAATAACACGCGTATTATTTATCGGGCAAATATATAACCCAAGGATTCATCTATGACTGACGCGAGAAAGCTGCATGCAACACTGCAGTGTGAGCGAGATTTATATACCCGTCGGTTCCTCTCCACCAACGTTCAAGTCAATCACGGCTACCAGGAAAACATATCAAATCCATGGAGTATTTGCAGACGAGTGCACTGTGTGACACACTGCCGTGTGAGCGAGACGCTCATATGCGAAATGAAGATCTCTTCTGGCATTGAAATTGCGGACGGCTATCAGGATAATATGTGTTGCCCCGTTCTAGTATGAGCGAGATGCTCGTGAATCGCGTCGGGCGTAAAAGCCACAAGACCCATTAGGAGAACATAACGACCGGAGAGGTTTAGGCAAAACATTTGGAACGCTACTGCTGCGAGCGAACTGTAGAACTGCGATGCCAGCGTGACGCGCGACGAAATCAGCTGTTATAACTGACCATTTTACTTACGGATCGACGTGACTATTACTTATTTAAAATATATATATATATATATATATATATATATATATATATAAACAATAAATCTCAATTAGTTTAAAACGATTAGAAAAAAGTAGAAAAATAACATAATCGAACTCATATTTATGTTAATTTTTCTGATGATTGTAACGACTCAATTAAAAATCTTCTAATCGTTACTATTTAAAACATAACAGCTATTGCATCGATATTTTAATTTGATTGTTAATAGGCTTCAAGAAATACAAATTATAGCATTAATCCCGTACTATTAAGCATGGCGATATTGAAAATATATTTTAATATATACTATATATTATATATAAAATATAATAATAAAAAAACAAAGTATTTAAAATCGAGAGAACCTTTAGTGCGTGATGTGCTAATGCAATATTTTTGTCTTCCGGTTACGTGACAAGTTGTGTAATGAAAAATAATATATATATATATATATATTTAGTGTCAAGTTATATAATTTTCAGTCATAATAAGATAATATGACTGAAATATGCGTGCACCGCGGCTCCTCGTCCTCCCGCCCGACCTGCGCGCGAATAAGGTCGTCTCGCAGACAGTTCTTCTCGCAGACATCTCTTCGCTGAGCTGTTTGCCGAGTAATATGGTTGCCATGGAGACTTTATACTTCATACTGATGTACCATATTTTCAATAAGCAAACAAAGATTATTAGTTACTCAAGTACATCATTATTAAAATATGTAGAAAATCGTACGACCCATTCCAGTGATTTCTTTTGGTACGCATGGTTTTTAAATAATACATTCATTATTTATATTGATTTATACTAAAGATACTTACATGCATAATAAGAATGTAACATTTTTATTAAAAACGTTTTATACCAATACGACTGAAAATTGTGAAAATCGTGGCATCGACTTTTCATGGTGATATACATTCTGTCAATTGTTTATTATAATGTCTATATTTCTTAGCAGTGCATTAAATAAAACAGTTTAAAAATAATAAATTTTATCGATGGCGCTCTGGATGACGTTTTAGTAATTTAACAAATGAAACATCAAATATATTTAAGCACTAATTGCATGTAAAGTTAGATTGTTTTATACAATGTATTACATTTCTTTATTCACGAAATGAGCAATGTTTGCTTTTAAGTTAATAAGTGTAAATTTTAATTGACCAATACATGATATGAGAAAAAATATACGCGTCACTTGTTGACATAGAGATTCTGCATCGTCTCGACTCCTCCGCGCTCTCTCTCCCGTTCTATCTGAGCATTCGCAGCAGACGTAACGCACTATCTCTTCGCTGAACTGCTTGCCGGGTAATACGGTTGCCATGGAGACGATATGGCTGCACAACGATACGTCATATTCTAAAAATCAAACAGTTCGTTACTCATTTACAATCGAGTATCAATCAATGTGTGCACTAATTCATTAAATTTTTATATAAAATGTGTATAGAAAATTCTACAGCCCATTCTTATTTATTACATTTGTTTTTTTGAACAACTGGTTTTTGAATAATACCTACATTAGGATTGAAAAACAGGTATGATGATATTCAAATGCAGTATAAATACATATTTAAATATTAGCTCAAAAAAATTTACTAAATAAATATAATTGAAAATGAGTTATAATAAAATAAGGTTTTTTTTTCATTGCATGTTTAAAAATATATAATTTTTTTTAAATGTATTGTTAGCTTTTTCCAAAAATGACCAAAGTTTGCGTATAGGTTTATTGTAAAATTTAAGGATATGCAGGTGACATGTCAATAGATTTCAGATGTTAATTTTTTGATTCAGTCCTGTTAAAAGTGCCGCAACTTTTTATACTTAGTTCTAGCATCTTAGTGCTTGTGGTGGCATTGCTTTTCGTGATGGACACTTAGTTTTTTTTTTTTTTAATGTGCCCATTCAAAGCCCATTGCATGTTTGAATAAGTTATCACAGCAAAGCAGAATTTTAATGAAAATTTATATTTTTTGGATAACCAACAGAAATATTAAATACTAACGTCTTGAAATATATTACTTGAGAAAAAAAGTGTCGTAAGAGAATAAAATATATACTGAAGTAATACATTCCCAACCTTCAAAGTTGGCTACCAGATTCTACGGGCTGTACAAATTGACTGACGCTACGCCAGTGTAAATGGCGCTTGACAGGTCTCGTTAACCAGTTTCATTCAATAAAACAATTTAATGCATATTTCATCCATAAAACATAAGTTTTACACTTTATTGCGTTATTGTAAAAATAAAGAATGAGATCTAGTATTTATAATACTCTAAAAAAAATCACAAGACAAATGTGCCGGTAGACTTGCGTAAGTTTTTTTAATTAAGTGATCGATAGTATTAAACCAATTTTGTAAAACAAATATTGAGAATAGATTCCTTCTTTATAACGCCATGCATTATAGGTACATGCATACATACTTAGTTTTAACAAACGAAAAAGACCATTATAAATACGCCCAATTGACGAACCCTGGTGCACTGTACACTGGCGCAAGATAAAACCTGTGTACAGAGAAGGGCACTGACCGTATGTTTGGCAATTTAGGGCATGCGCAACTCGCGAGGATATTTTCTACCTCCTCGCAGGTTCTGATATCCTCTTCAGGAGTGTGCGCAGAGCTTGACGATTTCTATGATACATTGTGCCGAAAATACACTCCTGATTTCAGCGGCTTATTTCAAAAATATTTTACACGAAAAGAAGTATTATTTTCAAACTTTGTTTCTGTTAATAGTAAATTATTTTTTTATAATCATATTTCATTGGTATTATACAATTGTATAATATAATAATGGTATTAAACATGTAGTTAATTTGCTTAGAACGGCAAGGCGTATCATAAACAACTAAGTTAATTGTTTAATTGTGAAATAAATGTCTTGGATGCGGAATTACTTCTCCGGGTATAACTGCTAATTTTTATTAATTTTAAAGGAATCAAATATTCTTAACCGTTGTTCTAGAATTTGCCAGAAGACCGACCATAAAGGGTTGAAGGATAAAAAACTAATTTATAACAAAGAAACACAAAAACTCACTCACTCACTCACTCACTCACTCGTTATTAGAGGGTGAGAGCTATACCGACATAAAACGATGCTTATCTAGAAGGCACATATAATGACTGAGATCTGAAGAAAAAAATCTACTTTTGAATAAATCACAAAAATTTACTCAATATTAAATAAATATTCTATCTAAAGTAAATTCAACAAATATCTTATTAGTATTTTCAGGAATATTTACAATATTTTTCTTTGCGTTAATATAATTCAGCATACTATTTTTACATTTATGCCAGTTAATTAAATTATATACTGAAATCAATAAGTGATTGGTTATTAAAAAACGATCATATTTTTATGGACTTGTTAAAATAAACCTACTTTTGGCCGATGCAAGCGGTGTACGCTGTTTGGTATCAGGGCGCCTGAAAGCAAAGCGGTAACTTCAGCGTACTTGTCACATGTTCTAAAAGAGACACGAACTATATTGCTCATTTCCTCTCTCGCTCGCCAATCGATGACCATATGGGCGAATGAAACAGACTGCAGTTTGCTCTCTGACCTCTGATTCATTCCGCGATGTCTGCTCTCCTGATACAAGAGTGATGAAAATTTTGCTTCGAATAGCGCAACCTAAATAGAGAGGTTGCATGCAGGCTTTGTAACGAGTTTCATATAATATTTGTACCTTACATTATACGAATATTGATGGGGAATCAACATAGTTACTTGTTATATGATATCATAAACAAAAAAAAACACATTTTTTAGTTACTCCCTATTTCTTTTCTTTGTTATTGTACGTGAATCTTGATCATGAAACGGTCAATAAATATTGGTGTTAAATATAAGCGTATTAAATTATATATTCTAAATAATCAAAAAACTACTTTTCTTTGATAGGTCTATTTCTAGCCATTCTAACTCTTGCTATTTATAACTCTCAGTTGCTCATATCATATTTGTATTACTTTTTAAATTTGTGTGTCTATTTAGGTCGGTTTAAGATTTTCCGATATTACATAATATTCTGGAAAAATATTTGATACAGGTTTTTCGCTGTTACAACGATTGCACAAATTTTTGTTTTTAATTCATCACTATACATTACCATTGATCATCTTTCATATCTTTTCGGTTGCCCATGGTTTTAAGTTATATATTTTCTACAAAATTTTCATACAAACGTTTATTTTTATTATTGTAAATATTTTCTACAATGATATAACACAATCGAAAACCAAGACGATTTAATAAGGTAATATCTAATTACATGAACGCACGGCATCGTACATAAAAAAAACCTCGTGTAAATTTAAGTTCAACACTATTCCTTACAATGTAACGTAACAAATAATAACAGTTTAATTCACCATTATCTTTTTTTGTTAGTATATTTTAATATGCAAAAACAAACAATCATCGGGCGAACATCACTAACATTTTCAATACACGATATTGTCGCCAGCAAAGGAAGACATAAATTACTACAAGTGCATTGCTATACAACAAACAAAAATAATGCAATTATTATACATTTTAAAAAATTACTTTTTTTTGGATTATTGAAAAAATTTAACAACATATTATAAAACATTTTATTATACAATTGAACTGCGAAAGGGCTTATCAAACTTGTTGAGAAGCAGAACTGTAGTTGTCATAACACGGCACAATTCCTAAAATCGACATTACAATTGCCATAAATCAGAAGAAACGTTAAATTTCATTACCATTCCCATACAAGAGTCAATGTAAACATATAGATTTTATTATTCTTTATATTCCGACGGGAACAATCGCCCTTATGCGAATACAAATTTGAAGATGCTATTAAAATGCACTTTGTTTCTAAAGAACATCTCAGTTGTCGACGTAAATCTGGAGATATGTGAACTTGAAAAATTTTCTCCCGTCCCGACTAAGTTTTATAATTTTTACATTTTATTATTTTATTTATTTTTACTCTTATCCACCGTGCAAATTCTCATTGATTGGTGCGATCGTCCATATACCATATATATTTTCATTACCTAAGACATTTAAATTTAGTATTTCAAATTCAAGTAAAAGTTTCAATTACTAACCCCAGAGATCAAAGAATGTTCTTATGTAAACCGATGAATAAAAATCATTTCTAATAAGATCCGGCTTTAAATTGATCAAATGTGCAACGGACGGTTTTTTTTGTTTGTTTAAATATACGGTGGTTCATAGCACTGAAGTGTGAAAGATGTGCAGCTTTAGTGGAGCCGACCTGCGCCACTATCTGGAGCCCCGATACTCTCTCGTACAATAAATATTGTTGCTAAAAATACTGGCCGCTGCGCAGGACGGTGGTTACGAATTCCCGGTGCACTTCATGCTGCCCTGGTAGAAATTTAAGCTTCAGAAAATATTTCGCAGACTAGGTAGGTAGGTAGGTAAACAGATAAAGCAATTGATTTTAATTTTTCCTTGTCTTCCGACGAGAACGATCGCACTTGACGGAGTACAGATTTGAAGCTATTATAAAAATGCACATTATTTATATAGGACATCTCAGGAATCGACGTAAATCTGGAGATATGTGGACTAGAACGATTTTTTTTCCGTTCCGATTATTATTGTTAATACATTTTATTATATATTTCAACTGAAATCGGGGTTATCGATAATGTTGAAAAACAGAACCGCAGCTGTTATAACACGGCACAATACCTAAAAATCGACATTACAAGACTAGCCATAAATCAGAAGAAATGTTAATTTTCAATGTAAACATATAGATTTTACTATTCTTTATATTCCGACGGGAACAATCGCCCTTATGTGAATACAAATTTGAAGCTGCTATTAAAATGCACTTTGTTTCTAAAGAACATCTCAGTTGTCGACGTAAATCTGGAGATATGTGAACGATTATTATTATTATTTAAACATTCGTTTTTATGTTTAAGAATTTTTGTATCATATTTCATTTGATATTGAGATCAATTTGAATGTTGCTTTGTTTCATTAAATATTTTTTTATGAGTTTTTGTTCATATGGCGCAAATTCCTTCTTCCAATGCCTCTTTTTCCTTCGATTTTTCCTTGGACAATCAGCTGACGGATTCCATACTTATTGTTGAGAAAAATGTGTCAAAGATTGCAGACCTTTCACATATTTACCAACGTCAAGAGTTCCCTTTCTTTGCGCATTCTGTGAAAGAGCCTCTCGCGTGTGACGCGGTCAAGCCATGGTATCTCCATGGATTCTCCTATACAGCTGCATTTCAAACGCTTTGTGTCTTCACGTAGTAGCGGTCTTGAGTGTCCAGGCTTCAACTCCATCAAGGAGAACTGAGACGACACAACACTTAGTGAATCTCCATCGAGATTTAAATAAATATGAACAATAAAATAGACACAATCTCTCAAATTTAAGTAACGATAAAAATATATATTGATGCGAAATTCCACATCGAAAATGGAAAGTGGAAATAACAAAACAAAATATCACACAGCTATATTTAGAAAAATAATATTTTTAGTTAAGGTAATAAAAGTAAACTTTTCAATAAAATTCCACGTTCCGGGGCGTGCGTCCGTCGGAAGTATCAAGACGGATCAGGGTAGGAGAATGCGTCCTGGTAAACGGCGCATGCCATTCAAACTGCGGCAGGATACGCGTATTGGTGCAGTGCACCTCCACACCCCCTGACGTCACCGGCCAGGTTGCGGAGCTAAATCTCTCGTTTCATGGCACCCTTCAGGCATCGTACTGCCCTGGTCGCTCGCCGTCTTTGTTCTGTCGAGGAATCGCGTCGAGAATTCGGATCCATCCGTTTTGTTACTTCGTGTGTTTTTAATGAAAAAAAACAGAATTATCGCTAAAAGCCATAATCCTTATATAACTATGAAGTTTGGTTATTAATATAAAATTATTTATTTTCGAACTAGATTGTTTTTTTCGGTTTTGATGTTTGGGGCATTGAGAGACTTCACACTAATACTGATATTCTGCCATATTTCCGTTGCCAATCGTGTTTAAAGTGAGAAAATATCTAATCAACTCATATTGTTGGCTATCAGAATGTCAATCGATACACTCTGCAAGCTCTTGGCATCAAATATCAATGTTGACATTTTAATTTCTTTATTCTTTATATTCCGACGGGAATAATCGTCTTTAATTGAATACGAATTTGAAGCTGTTTTACTTTTATGGAAACGAGATGGGAAAAAATAAAATGTATCAATAATATAACTCTTATAACTTGAAAGGTTGGTGAAACCGGTCACCAATAAAGTTAGCATGTATATGTAAATTCGTTGAATACAGAATTGAAGCTGTAATAAAAATGCACTTTCTTTCTAAAGATCATCTCAGGAAAACACGTAAATCAGAAGATATGTAAACTTAAAAAAATATATTTTTTATACATTTTATTTTTTCCCATCTCGTATCCAAAGTGCGACACTGCGACTGCAAATCTTCAATGACTGATGTGAAGGTCCATATATTTACTCACGAAAAAGTTTGAGCGACTTTTGACATTGAGATTTAGTATTTAAATAAGAAATTATTGTGATTTATAACAAAGTTATGTGTATTATTTGAAAATGTGTCAATATGTCATAAGAACTGATGTCATTTCATTTGTTTACTTTTAAAACTGTTTTTAGTCCCTAGCGTCGGTATATGAAACATTAACTTAAACAATAAATACTAAATCTATATGTTATATGTATAAAAAAAAATTCCTTAATAAAACATATGTACCTTCACATCGGTCATCGGTCGCCGATGCGATAATTCTGAATTTTTTTTCAATAAAAATACTCGAAGTAACAAGATTAATGGATTTTAAAATAATGACCAATCACTGATTTGCATACTCGAAGCGGTTCATTGATAGAATGTGGCAAATAGCGAGCGGCCAGGGCAGCATGAAGCCTGAAGGGTGTCATGAGACGAGAGATTCAGCTCCGCAACCTGGCCGGTGACGTCAGGGGGTGTGGAGGTGCACTGCGCACATGCAAGCCTCCCGCCGCAGCTGGAAATGCAGGCGCCGCTTACTGTGAAGCCTTCTCCGACCCTGATCCGTCACTTAACAATATCCTGATGCTTCCGGCGAACACACGCCCCCCATATCACCAATCAAATTAAACATCTGGAATAATCACAAATCTATATTACCCAAAATATGATCTTATCTTAGTATAGCCCACTACACCTGATTGTTCAGGGAAAAATACAAGAAATAGAGACATTGATTGGTATGAGAAAAGCAACGTGGATACAGAATTTCCGAAACTGCCTGGAAGTCGGTCGTGCAGCCGAACTAGTAAGACTGGCTCGGGATAATCAAATGATCAGTGAAATGGTCACCAAACTCTTCTGAAGAGAAGTGATAGAAGAAGATACGATGTAAGCATATTCATAGGATATTATAACCGCACTTCGTAGCCATAGGGATCATGGTTCTTAGCGATTATTTTTGAATTTTTCTCACCAAAACACTCGAAATGATATAAATAATGGATTTTATAATTGTGACCGCTCACCGATCTGTACACTCCAAGCAGTTCATTGATAGAACATCGCATACAGCGCGCGACCAGGGGAGGATAATGCCTGAAGGGTGTTCTGAAACGAGGGCTAGCGTCACGTAACCTTGCCTGTGTTATGCAAGCGTCCGCCGCAGTTTGAAATGCATGCGCCGTTTACCAGGACGCTTTCTCCTACCCTGATCCGTCGCGATACTTCCTCCGAGCGCACGCCCCGGAACGTGGAATTTTATTGAAAAGTTTAATCATGTTCAATTATTGTTGAGTGAAATCTGCTTAGTTTATAATGTGTTATGTATATGATTGAAATAGTCAAAGAGTTATGAGATGACTAATCAGTCAATATTATATTATGTTTGTTAAAACAACTTTCCAATCACAACTCAATACAAACTTTCGTTTATGAAGATAATACACAAAACTGTAAAATGGAATCACATTTTTATGAAAATAGCAGTTGATATTTATTTTAAAAAAATACATAGTTCAATCTTATTACATAGAATACATATTTTGACGAATATACATATATTATTTATATTTCAACTTTCAATTATATTTGTTGAAATGGTTACATCTTTTTCGAATATAATGTTTTCATTTGAAAACATGTAATATAATAGAAATTATTTTTTTATTAATGATCACCCTTACATTATTTTTATTATCATTATTATCCATAATCCTTCATCTTTCGTTTTATTAAGATAATGACAACTCAGACTTTACACTATATACGGATATTCTACTAAACTGAACCGGGCCAGTCGTATTAAAGCAAGAAAATATAACTCATTGTAATCCATCAGAATGTCAATCGATACACTCTGCAAGCTCTTGGCATTGATTTGATTTCAAAACATATATATTATATGAATATTCACGGCAGCAAAGTCATGCTCTGCATTTGGTGGGACTAATTGGGCGTGGTGTACTATGAGCTGCTACCACTAAGTGAAACCATCCCTAGACAACTTTGCCGAACTCAATCGATGCGTTTGAGCCGAGCGCTGCGGGAAGAACGGCAACAATACGAGGAGAGGCACGACAAGGTTATTTTGCAACGTGACAACGCTCGGCCACATGTTGCGCAGCTCGTCGAAACATACCTTGAAACCCTGAAATGGGAAGTCCTTCCCCACCCGCCATATAGCCCAGACATTGCCCCTCCCGACTACTATTTGTTTTCGTCGATGACGCAAGCTCTTGAAGGTCAGCACTTCCGCTATTTTGAAGAAGTCCTAAATTTGATCGATTCGTGGATCTGAGCAAAAGACACATTGTTTTTTCGAGATGGTTTCCGAAAATTGCCAGAAAGATGGGAAAAAGTAGTGGCTAGCGATGGACAATACTTTGAAAACTGAACATAAATCAATTTTTTTACAATAAAGCGTCAATCTTTAAAAACAATCCATTAAAGCTTATTTGTAAGAAATATAAATTTCAAATTGTACGTAAAGTTTTTTACTGAAAATACATATGGATTTTCACATCAGTCATTAAGGATTTGCAGTCGCAGAGTCGCATTATTGATACGAGATGGAAAAATGTAATAAATAAATTATAAAACTTTTTAGGCGGGACGGGATATTTTTTCAAAGTCATATATCTTACGATTTCCGTTGTCTCCTGAGATGGTTTTTAGAAATAAAGTGCAATTTTATAACAGCTTCAATTCTATGTTCCATCCTCCAATTTTTATAACATGATAGGTTGGCGAAACCGGTCACCAATTAAATTACCATGTGTATGTGAAGTTTTTGAATACAGAATTGAAGCTGTTATAAAAATGCACTCTCTTTCTAAAGATCATCTCCGTAATCAACGTTAATCGGAAGATATGATAACTTGAAAAAAATAGTTTTTTATACATTATATTTTTCTCATCTCGTATCCATGTGCCACTCTGTGACTGCAAATCCTCAATGACTGATGAGAAGTTCCATATATATTTTTTCAGGAAAAAGTTTGAGCGACATAAGACATTGAGATTATGTATTTTGTTAATAAATTATTGTGATTATGTATTTCTGGTGTCAAAATGTCATTAGAACTGACATCATTTCATTAGTTTACATATAACACTGATTTTGCTCTCTGAGGTCGATAATTGAAACTTTAACTATAAGTACAACTATAAGTAAGGTTATAATCCTTATATGCCTATGAAGTTTGGTTATTACAATAAGATTATTTTTTTTCGATCTTGATTTTTTAATTTATGTTTTGATTTCTGGGGCATGGAAGACTTCACACTATGTATGGATATTCTATTGAATTTCCGGGGCCAATTGCAATTTAAAACAAGAAAATATCTAATCAACTCAAATTGCGTGATAAAGTTTCAATTATCGAACCCAGAGATCAATGTTCTTATGTGAACCAATGAAAATGAAAATGAATATGAAAAATGAAAATCAGTTCTAATGACATATTGACATTTTTACCAAAGATACACATACGAGTACGCTCGTACATATCTCTGTCATTGCAACCACAATATTTTTTTATTAAAATACTTAATTTCAATGTCTAAGATCGCTCAAACTTTTTCGTAAAAATGTATAAGGACCTTCACACCACTCAGTAAGGATTTGCAGTCGCATAGTCGCAATAAGGATACGATATAGGAACAAATAAATTTTATAGAAATAATAACACAAGTCGGGACGGGGCATACTTTTTACTCTTGATTTTTTTATCTTTTGTGATTTTTGGGGCATGGGCAGACTCACTATGTACGGTTATTCTACTGAATTTCCGAGGCCAATCGTATTAAAACATGAAAATATCTAATCAACTCCATAAGGTGACGAATGCAAGCGCATTCGGTCAACGTCGCACGGCAGAATAATAATCTACTCATGTGATTGGGCCGGTCACAATGCAAACGACAAATTATTCACTAATTTAAAACTCTACGCCTCGATTAAGAAAATCTTTACGTTCTCCAAACTTTCGTGTTTAATTTGATTACAAAACAATTGTTCTCTCCATGGGAATTAATTTCGTAGTGGAGGATCAAATATGGAAAATGATGAAAACAGAGGCCATCTGCCATGAGCTGTCAAGCCGAATCCTGTGTGTCCATACATCCGTGGCACTATCTGCTTCCCTAATACCTGGCAGCAGTTGACTGCAAGCGCTGGCGGCCACCTCATTCCGATAAATCGGCGGCTCTAACAGCTCACCTCCTCAGGGAACTGCTCTCCTAATACTCTCGGCTAGATTATATTTCGAAAAATGACAGCTCATGTCGAATGGCCACTGTTTTCATCATTTTCCATATTTGATTCTCAATTACGAAATAAACTACCACGGAGAGTACAATTGTTTTGTAATCAAATTGAAGCCGGAAGCTTTGAGAACCTAAAGAATATGTTATATGAAGCGTGCAGTATAAAATTAGTAGATAATTTGTCGTTTGAATTATGACCTGCCTCATCATACGAGTAGATTATTCTTGTGTCGTGTGACGTTGACCGAGTGCACCTGCATTCGTCTCCTTTAGTGGTGTTCGTTAGCGCATTTATTCAAATTTTCAGTATCAGGATGACGAGTCCTTTGTATTGAACATTTCTTTTAAGATTTTAAACCGTTGAGATATTTGGACCTTTAACTGCAATATATTTGTTGTTGTTACAACAATCTAAGACCCAGTAATATTTTTTTTATTACGGATTTATTTGACTACTTGCAAATCAACGAGTGTATAGAGTACTATAGTGTCGTGTGACGCTGGCCGAGAGCACTTGCATTCATGACCTTATGGGGTGGTTTTTGGCGCACTTATTTAAATTATCAGTATCAGGATGACGAGTTTAAAAATATTGATATTATTGAAACTACAATGTCCATTCACTGCATTATATTTGCGTTGGATGCTTCATTTCACGCCATCTGATTTTACAAATAGCTCTCATGCTTTAACCTCATTTTTTGGATAAAATAATATATTCCTATCAAAATACATATATATCACATAAAATATATACAATATCAAATATTCATACGACCTTTTTATCATTATGATAGGTTACATTTAATATTTATTGGTCAAAAACTCACGACTCCCAGTTCAGGGATGCTCTAGAACAAAGAATTTAATCGCAAATGTACATTTAAATGATGGTTGTGACAGGCTGCAGGGGTTGCACAGACTTCACACTATATACGGATATTCTACTGAATTTCCGGGGCCAGTTGTATTTAAAACATGAAAATATCTAATCAACTCATATTATTGGCTATCAGAATGTCAATCCATACACTCTGCAAGCTCTTGGCATTTATTTGATTTTAAAACTTATTTTCATTGCCTCTTCCATACAAATGTCATTGTAAATATTTTAATTTCATTATTCTCTATATTCCGACGGGAATAATCGTCTGTAATTAAACACAGATATGAAGTCGTTTTACTCTTATGGATTCGAGTTGGGAAATAATAAAATGTATAATTGATATAACTATACTATATAATTACTATATATTTATAATACTATAATTGATATAACTATATAAGACCTCGATGCTTGGGGTCATTATCTTCTTGTAATATCCATGATTCATTTGGGCTTGGGAACAGTCTTCGGGCTGATGGTAATAAATTCCTTCGGGTATATTTGGTTCATACTTGCAGCATTCAATGTTCCGGTAAACAAGTTCAAATTGCCAAAACCACGTTTTGAGAAGCATCCCCTAACATGCACCTTTACCGGATGTTTAACAGTTCTTTCGAAAATTCTGTTATCGGCAGTTGTCCAAACACGAGATTAGATACTAGTTGCCTAAAACGAAGCTCGGTCAGAACTGATTATCTTGTCCCAGTCGCGGTCTTTGTTTTCTTTTGCCCAGGACATTCTTATTTAACATGCTTTTCTGAAAGGAGCAGTTTCTTCAATGTGTTTCGGTATTTAAACTTAATCTCCATTATACATCTTCATCTGTATCTAGATATATTTTTAGTTCTTTTTTGCTTTAGTTTTTTTTGTGCAGATCGCAAAGATAGACGTAGGATTTTCAAACATAGGTTAGTTATGCGCTTATCCTTGGCGGATGACGTCTTTTTTGTTTTACCTCGTTCTGGTAGGTCTTCGACGTGTTTTGTTTCTAAATATCGGTTCACCCACTTGGTCACAAACGCCTTTGAATTATTTATATACTTTGCAGCATGAACTCGTGACATTTTTGGTTATTTTATTATTTTAGGGAAATGACATAAGGCTTCGTTAAATTTAAATAGGAAATAAGTTTATATGTTGTATTTTGGTCATTTGGACTTCATAAATTTTAATTACTCTTAAAAAACTATATATTGAGTTAATGGTAACACTTAATATTGATAATACCAAACCACAGAAATTCAGGAAGGCAATTCGATTATACGCACAGTTTTCGTGCATATAATCAAATAATCAGACTTTATACAAAAAATATATAATTATAAATTATAGTAAAATGAAGACATTCTATCAAATTTACGTGATGATAAAAATATATTGATGCGAAATTCTACGTTCTGGGGCGTGAATTCACTACAAGCATCGACGCGGATAAGTGCAGAAGAAAGCCGAGGATAAATTTCACGTTCCGGGGCGTGCGTCCGCCGGAAGTATCGAGACGATCAGGGTAAGAGAAAGCGTCTTGGTAAGCGGCGCCTGCATTTCCAGCTGCGGCGGGAGGCTTGCATGTGCGCAGTGCACCTCCACACCCCCTGACGTCACCGGCCAGGTTGCGGAGCTGAATCTCTCGTCTCATGACACCCTTCAGGCTTCATGCTGCCCTGGCCGCTCGCTATTTGCCACATTCTATCAATGAACCGCTCCGAGTATACAAATCAGTGATCGGTCATAATTTATAAATTCATTCTTTTGATTGAAAAAATTACCAGAAATATTGCTAAGATCCATGATCCCCATGAAAATTGATTGTAAAATAAAATAAATTATTTTCGTTCCTAATTGTTTTCGTTTCTAAATTTTTTGCAATAATTGGACTTATGGTACCGTTTTTTATTCAGCTAAATAATCTTATTATAACATTCTATGAATATGTCTACATCAAATCTTCTTCTAGCACCATTCTTCAGAGGAGGTTGGTGACCATTTCACTGGTCATACATGTTTATCACGAGCCAGTCTTATTAATTCAGCTGTACGATTGACTTCCAGGCAGTTACAAAACATTACAGTTACATCCACGATGGTTTTCTCATACCAATCAATATCTCTATTTTTTGAATTTTTCCCTGGACAATTAGCTGTAGTGGGCTATACTAAGAAAAGATAATACTTTAGGTAATATAGTTTTGTGATTATTCCAGATGTTTATTTTGATCGGTGATATGCGGGGCGTGTGTTTGCCGGAAGCATCAGGATATTGATAAGAGACGGATCAGGGTCGGAGAAGGCTTCACAGTAAGCGGCGCCTGCATTTCAAAGTGAGCGGGGCGCGGGCATGTGCGCAGTGCACCTCCACGCAACCAAGCAGCGTGTCCTGACACCCTTCAGGCAACGTACTGCCCTGGTCGCTCGCCGTCTTCTTTATTCTACCGAGAAACTGCTTCGAGTATACAGATCGGTGATCGGTCATTATATTTCAATCCATTCGTTTTGTTACTTCGTGAGTTTTTAATGAAATAAATCCAGAATGTTCTGTTTTGATTCTTAGGGCATGCTGAGGCAGGGTTCATGGTTTTCCAATGAGAAAATAGTGTAGAAGATCCTCGGGTCTTTCTAGTATTCAGTCGTTTTTATAACAAGAAAATATCTAATCTACTCATATTTTTGGCCATCAGAATGTCAATCGATACACTCTGCAAGCTTTTGGCATTGATTTGATTTTAAAACTTATTTTCATTACCTCTCCCATAATAATGTCTATGTAAACATTTTATTTCACTATTACTTTTATTCCTGCGGGAATTATCGCCGTGTGATGAACACAGATGTGAAGCTGTAATAAAAATGCACTATTTTTCAAGGACCATCTCAGTAATCATCGTAAATCGGAAGATTTGTGAACTTGAAAAAGTATGTCCCGTCCCGACTAATGTTATTATTTTTATAAATTTTATTTGTTCCTATCTCGTATCCTTACGACTGCAAATCCTCGCCGAGTGGTGTGAAGGTCCTTATATTTTTTAACGAAAATGTTTGAGCGACTTTATACATTGAGATTAAGTCTTTAATAAAAATATATTGTGGTTGAAATGACAAAGATATGTATGTGTATCTTTGGTCAAAATGTCAATATGTCATTAGAACTGATATCATTTCATTCATAAGAACTTTGATCTCTGGGTTCGGTAATTGAAACTTTATCTTGAACTCTATATACTAAATATAAATTTCAAACTGTGCGTAAAGTTTTTTACTGAAAAAACATAAGGATTTTCACAAGTCATTGAGGATTTGCAGTCGCAGAGTCGCACTATGGATACGAGATGGAAAAAATGTAATAAATAATTTATAAAATTATTTAGGCGGTGCTGGATATATTTTCAAAAGTCATATATCTAACGATTTCCGTTGTTTCCTGAGATGGTTTTTAGAATTAACGTGCAATTTTACAACAGTTTCAATTCTAAGTTCCATCCTCCACAATTGATTTGACAATTCACAATTTTTGTAACATGATAGGTTGGCGAAACCGGTCACCAATAAAATTAACATGTGTATGTAAAGTTTTTGAATACACAATTGAGGCTGTTATAAAAATGCACTTTCTTTCTAAAGGTCATCTTAGGAATCATTGTTAATCGGAAGATATGTCAACTTGAACAATATAATTTTTTATACGTTTTATTTTTTGGTATCTCGTATCCATGTGAGATTCTGCAACTGCAAATCTTCAATGACTGATGAGATAGTCCATATATTTTTTCAGGAAAAAGTTTGAGCGACTTAAGACATTGAGATTTAGTATTTTAATTAAAAAGTATCCTGATTAATAACAAATTTATGTGTATTATTGGTAAATGTGTCATTATGTCATTAGAACAGATTTTATTTCATTAGTTTTCATAAAAAAAACTGGTTTTGCTCTCTGGGTCGGTACGATCGAATTAAACCGTCCAACTTTCCACCGGACGTATCTTGCGTACATTTGAAATAATTTACCTCCTCAAGAACTCTAATTTCTCTTTAAGTATTCCAAAATTCATCAGACCACAGAATATATACGGAGCAAAAAAGCCACCAATTTAAAAAAATATATATTACAAATATCAACCATAGATGGCGCATGACGATTTTATATTATATTTATTTTTTCTTTCTCAAAGTTCTCTTAATCATACCTGTTGTATTTATGTAACAAAAGAATTCAAATTGTAAACATTATATTCTCAATCAAATAAATTAATATCAAATACCATAGACGGCATATTAATTCATACAGATAACGTCCTCATCGTATATGTTATCCTCATGATCAATCATCCTGGCCGGTAATTTAGCCAATGATAACTTCTCTGAAGTTCGTACAATAAGGGGTTCTGAGCAAGCATCCGATGCTTGCACGCAATAGCAGTGAAGTTCGTGCGGAATCCGCAACGCATGGCATGAAAACTTATGTTAGAATTGCATTTTACACTTGTGGAGTTAAGTTCGTCCAGGCCGGCTCTGTCTGTCAGATGGAAGTGACAGGTCAACTTGGTAATGTCAATATTCGTCCTTTTAGGACAAATTGACTGAATAATAGACATTATCAATCAAATAACTGTATGAGCAAAATTAATGTGAAAGGGTTTATAGTGATATGAATTAATATTACTGGCAGTTTGCAATGTTTTGTAAAGTAGATACTTGTATTATTATTTTACTTTTAGCTATTCGATATTGGAGGGTATAAAATTACGTAATAAAATATTTAAAAATTCGTTTTTATTTCAAATTAGTACCTCTTCTAATTGATTAAATAATGTTATGTTATTTTTTTTATAATATGTAGTTATGTGTAAATCTTGATAATATTGATGCGCAAATTATTGATATAATTTGTTATGCTATTTTAGTAGTAGCAATTGTTTATTGTGTCATCAGTTATATGATATTAAAATAGGTTTATTCAACTGCATACAACGTTGATTAACTGATACTCAGAGGATGACCGTCAAACATTCATAGTCGTTTATCAAATGATAACCAATAAATACACAAATTTTCGATGACTCGATTTTAAAATATATTATTTAGACTCCTGTTCTCAACGCTAGTCTATAGAGAAAAACACGACCGAAGACCAAACACTATATCCATGTGTCGTGGTAAATAAATTACAGAGTTTTGAGATTGTAGTGATAGATTTCAATCTCAAGATTACCCTAAATAATGATGATTATGATTGAACATACGTTTATAAAAGCATGCTTACAAAGTATTTACATTGTTACTGTTTTATATTCATAACATATTGTATATTTTCTTTATGATTTATTGTTAAAATAAAATAAAATAAAAAACATCGATTATAGCAATATCATAACCACATAAGCAGGAAATAAATTATAAAGCTCTAATATCATGGTTTTGTTATTTATTCATGATGTATGTAAAAAAATTCTATGTTTTAATAAAGAAATCATAGATCAGATTTCGTTTTCTTTAATATCGAGTACATTTTAATTGCAATTTTAAGTTAATTATCTTTACCATGTATTAATAAACAAATCATAACTTACTGGTCTTGCCTAAATAAAACGCCATATCCTGAATTTTTTTAAATAATTCAACGTTTTATTAAACATTTACGCAATGATTGAAAAAGTTGAATGTACCATAATTTTGTCGCTATAAATAGCAGCACGGATCAGGAGGGTATAAATGATAGTAGTAAATGCTACGGGTGCAGAGCGTTCAGAGGTGTGCTGTCTCTCTCTACTACAAAATGTCAATAGTGCACCAGCTTTCATTCAATATCTTCCGTGATAGCTAATAGTTTAAGCACAGGAAAGTAATTATCAGATTATTGTATAAATATTTCGATATTATTCTATATTTTTTTGCGGGTGTTCTTAACAATTTGCATGACAAAGAAATGATTTAAATTTATATTTAAATAGTATTAAGAAGAGTAAAGTGAGTATCAACAATATTACTATATCAGTTAATTTTATTAAGTTTGTATTAAATAACAAAGAGATACGTGAATTAAGCTTGAAAATATTGGTAATAAAGCAAAAAGCGTTAAAAAAAAGTTAATATTATTTTGTAAACTTGAAGTTACTAATACAGAACCTTTAGACTTGTATTTTAGGCTTACAAATAAAAATAGAGATATCGTATGCCAGGCGGGATGCTGAACACAGGCGTATTGACCGCAGCGGGGAACTGCAGTCTTCAGGTCTCTTCTTACTTGCCACCATATTCTGTTATTTGCGTTTCACTGAAATAAAAATAAACGTTGCTCTTCAAGTTTCAAAATTCTATTCTAACTTTAATAATGAGAGTATGCTTTGTATAAACATGTATACACATGTAACATACTTAAACCGCTACCGTTACAAGAATATTCATTATTTTTTCATATTCTATCTACCTCTGTTATAGACTAAAATTATTAAATACTTCTTCTTCGAATTTTATGGTTTTTTAAATTTATAATTATAAATGTTACTTGTTAAAAATAAACCAAAAAACGATATTTTTCTTATTAATCTTTAGGTCTTTAAACTAGATTTCTTAATATGCCTAAATAGACTTCTGTAATTATTTAATACGAAATATAAAATAGCACTTTTATGTTTGAAAATGTGACAATAATTGCTTAAAAGTTGTTCTTGTAATTTAAAAATAATATGCTAACAAATAACACCTTAAGTGCATTTTTAGGCATTAAAATGTTTAAAAAATGTTATAAAAAAATTCCTCAGAATCAAATTTGCTTTAAAGCCATTATCAGTTCGATAAAAAAAGTTTTTGTTGATTCATTCATATAATTGTTAGTTATTTAGAATGCAATAACTTAAATTGCATTCTACTTTATTCTCAGGTAACAGGAAAACAACAATTCAACCAAGTATGTTGTAGTTGAGGAGGTGCACTTTCAGTGCGATTTCTATGTCTGTACTCTTCTTTGGAGTGAATAAGCGTCGTGCATTTGTCAATAATCCACTACCCATTTACGCTAAAATCTCTCTCATTCATAGACGCGTGAAATGGCAGATATTATTCCTCTCTCTCTCTCTCCCCGTTGCACTTGCTGCGTTTCGAGACCTCCTCCCGTAACTAGTACCCTGATACCTTGCGCCACTTGCGTTGACGGCGTCAGTTGCGTCACTGACGCAGAGGGGAGGAGAGGAGAGGAGAGGGGAATATTGTGTATGTGCTTTATATTGTACTTTATTGTTTTTCCAGTCTTTTTTATTGAGTATTGTCAATGCCTGGAATTTCTGAACATATTTTTCGCACAAAAAAGGTGTATGTATTTTTAAAAAAAAGAAGGGTTGTTATACTTTATAACAAATCTAACGTTTTGTTTCATTTCTTACAATGTTTTCATCATTATCGATTACAAATTTACAGATATTGATTTCATTCCTTACAAAATATAATATCTAGAAAATTGTAATTGTATATTCACACAATACTTTTTTGAGAATTTATAAAAGCCATTAAATTTTATAATTTACTAAATTTGTATTTCCTCAATATACAATAATGCAGTGTTTTGAAGTATTGTAAATAAAAGATTTTCCTTGTACCAATATTGTATGTCACGATACTTGTCGTACCATCAAGCTCTGTAAGGAGAAACGAATACTTTATGCACTTGCTCTAAAATGCACAACTTTTCAATACAATACTATGCACAAGTGCATATGTACAGGTCTTTCGGTGCAAATAAAGATCAATTATGTTGTGAGGGCAGTGTGGGCACACTAGGATACGCCATTATTTAAAAATATTAATTGTACTATGAATTTTTATAAAACCAATACATTCTGGCTCTTTTATAATCACTTATTACTATTAATAATCTACCCTTCTTGTACACATTGGTAATTTTCTTTAGAGAAAATGATAATATTTATAAGGCCGTCTTTAAATAATTCGTGTTAAATTAAAAATCTTTTTCAGGGTGTGAACTTGCCAGTAACGGTGGCAATTGTAAAAGCTTTTTCTCACACTATGTGTATGTAAATTTATTGTACGAAACAGTTCTTTTAATGTGCTTATATCAATATTACGAGATAGGGACACATTTTTTTATATAAATCAAGGAAAGGAATAAAACTAGCAGTAAAGGAAGTGTTAACGTAATATTTTTATAGTAAAAATATGACGCTGGAATAACTTGGTGGAAAAAACACTCAAGTAATGTTTTTAAGAAATAATATTAATATATATATATATTATAATTAGATGTTATTTTTACGTATGTGATATTGCCGCAAAGCTATAAACAGTTTTCAGTTACAATGTTATTGTTTTTTTTATATATTTAACAATGTAAAAATACCTTCTCTTAAATGCATGCAACTTATTTATGGGTACCAGCAAAACAAAATTGAATAATATTTCTAATTATTTTGTAGATGAGAAGACGTGATTTTTCCTACTTACAGTTCGATCTTATTTTCTGTAAATATCTATTTTTAATTAAAATCAAGGTTTCGCCCACAGCCAATTTACGCTTGATATCTCACTTATTCATGGATGGGTGAAACGGCAGATATATTTTCTCTCTCTCTCTCAGTGCTGCACATGGTGCAGTTCTAGATCTCGTCCCGATCTCTGGAACCCTGATACTCTGCGCCATTTGCGTTGACGGCGTCAATTGCGTCACTGACGCAAAGAGGAGGTGGAGGGAAAATTGAATATGGATTTCTTATTATGCTTGATTGCTTTTCCAGAGAGATAAAGTAAATAAAAAATGGAATGGGGTTAGAAAATGTATGCATTTAGAGTATTATTCTAAAATGTTTTCAGAGAATAATCTACAGTTAAACAGATGTACAATTATTCATCTTGAAATTCATAATTGTTATTATTAAGACGCAATCAGTATAAACTAAGCTTATGCGGACATTTTTGCGTTATAAATGCAATGTATGAATAATTACTGTTTCGCCAAAAAAATCAATAAAAATTAACATGTGAAAAAATCACTCAAGTATTTTATTCTATTTAAAATATTAAAATGAAATTCCACCAAATGCTTTTTGTCAAAAACATTGATTATTTACATATTTTTGATGATACTTATGATGATTTGATCATTTGGTTAAGAAATTTTCATTTATAATGTCATCATTATTAATTACATTTTTTTATACAGTATCTTCAGTAGTCAATTTTTGACAGAGTTCTTGGTGAAATTCCATTTTAATATTTTAAATTAAATACTTTTGTGATTTTTCCCATGCGTTAATTTTATCGGTGACCGATTTGGTCAACCTTTCATGTTGGCAGAGTTTCTATTCTTAAAAAGTTGATTTAGACAAACAAAACTTAAAAATATCAAATTACGTTTTAATTGACTAAAATATTCACCCAATATTTTTTCCCTGAAATTATCAATTATTCTATTATCATTGATAAGTTTTTATATTTGTATTTCTTTGAAACCTTATACAGTGCTTTGAAATAATGTAGTCTATGCATGATATGATACAAGCCGTGCCAGGGAAATAAGTAGTTTGAGGAGATATAAATTTGTTATGCACTGTGCGCATGCTCTAAGATGCACGACTCTTTCATAAGTGCATATCTGCATACTGTACAGGTCTCTCGGTGCATACACAGGTCAATCATGCTTGAGTGTGGGTATTCCAGGAAATGCCAATATGTTTGCACTCTTCAAAATTCACAATGAGTCACTTATTAACTTTAAGAATAACCCACCCGTGTTGTATAAATTCGTAATTATTTAGAAGAAAATAGAAATATTAATTATTTATACTCGCTAGTAAATACTTCGAGTGTATTAAAAAAAACTTCTTGAGATATGAGCTTGCCAATAACGGTTGCGATTGTCTTTAACATCTCACGCACCACGTGTATATATATGTACGTATTTATGTGTTACTAATTTCTAGATTTTTTAAAATGTAATGTAAAGTTTAAGTGAGGTTTATTGGGTGTTTCAATCGCATAATTGATTGCGAAGGCCTGGCCGGCGCCCCCTCCGGCGCGGGGCGTCGTAGTGGTGAGCGCTCGTAGTGTTCGTAGCGGCCTGGCCCTGCGCTCGCCGGCTCGAGGCCTCCGCATAGGACAATTATGCAAGCAATTATGTTCTTCTATGTTATGTACGGCGAAAATATTTATGAATACAAAAATTAATCATAAAATATCGTTTAAAGGTACAGCGAGGTTATGTTAATATTTTCCTATTTAAAGTGTTGCGTAACTTCAGTTTTTTTAATTTTGTATTGAAAAAAATAAGTTATTAAAAGCTACCGATAATATTCATCCATATTGTTTTCATAAACTATTTTATATATGGATGTGTATTTTTATAATGTTCACTATGACTTAGAGCTAACTCATAATTTATTATGGGGGCAATCTACAAAATCGATGTTTTTTGATAATATGTTGCGATAAATCTAGTGAACCAAAAAAAAATATGCAAAAAATTAGATACATACCTTCTTCTACACAAGAACTTATTTTATTTCTTATAAATTTACTTTTAATATGAGGAATATGTGTTTTCCCGAGTGAAGTCTAGGCACTTAAGAGATTATAAAAACTAAAGGTCCAAGAATTCTAAGCATTTGGGAGTCTTTTTTATTTGGAATTAAATGATTGGAAGAAAAATAGAAATATATATATATATGTATATTTATATATATATTTATATATATATATATATTTATATATATATATATATTTATTTATTTACATATATATATATATATAAAGAAAATATATTTATATATAATTTGATTTGTCGGTAAAACAATAGGCAGTCGATAAAATAGTGTAACGTTCCATAGGGGGCATAAGTGCTGGCATTTGACTGAACTGACAGAGATTGCCGAATAAAATGTTAATTTTAGTTTTAGTTTTAGTAGGACTATAGACTTTAATTGTCGTTTCTTTGTTTACAGGTAAGATATTGAACTTGTATTAAACTATTATTATTGTGTATGTAAATGTTAAAATAAAAAACTTTGTTTACAGAGCAACGACATTGTTTATATTGTCTTATATATATATAAGACAATACATATATTTGTGTGTGTAAAAAGTTAATAGAAGTTAATAGATTTGACTGATTGTTAAAATGTTATTATATAAAGATGCCCAAATCATTTAAAAGATAATTGAATTAAAAGCGGAGATTTCATTTCTTTCATGCTAAGAAAAAAAACAAACTACAATTGTTTGGAATAAATTTTTAATATTTTAGAATTTTTTTTTGAACCGCTTGATGGTTTTGATTTATAAGTATTTCATACGTCTACATTAATTATTAACTACCCACAAAATTAATGCTCATTCTTATTAAAAAGTAATTATAACATAAGGTATAGAAAAAAAACATTTTGCTACAAGGGTGGCGTATGGACGCGGCGAATAGTTTCTGTGTTATATTTCTTCTCACACAATCTGCGCTCCTTGAACACTTTATCAAAATATATTACCTGTAGAAATCACGAATAACCTCAAACGTCATTATCATATTTTTACCTTAAATATTACATTTATCTTTAAAAGAAACTCATCACCCAACAGGTTATTAAGATTACATACAAATTGGCATTTGCTTTCACATGATAGTATTAAAAGTTTACTTGAAAAAACATCATTAAAGCTAATTTTATGGTTTACCTTGTCAGGTTTTACACATCGAAGGTCCATGGAGACAAAAAAGCCCCGGGCGCCGGCGCAACTCCGTCACGGCACCTCTTTAGCCAATCTGATATCCTGATACATGACCGGCGATTTTCGCCGTGAAAGTTGATATGACAGACAAAATTAAAAATATTTCAATTGAATTAGCAAGAGTTATTGCGTTAAAATTTTAAAAAGTTTCTATGCCAATATGTTCAATTATTATTCATTAAGACACTCAGCCAAACATTTTTGTAGATGGTTATTGTTTTAGCTCATAAATCAACGTTTAATGATCGACTTTGCACCTATGCACTGGAACCGTTTTGTGAGATGAAATATCATTCATTTTCTAAGGAGAAACATTTCATGCCTGCAATTGAACAATTTTACATGTATATTATTTTAATAAAATAATATTGAAAGTAATTTATATTTTTAATAAAAAAACATGAGTCTTTTTGGACTGTTTTTTGAACTATGTTTAACCCCTGCTATTTGAGTTTACAAATATTAAACAATTCATATTGTTACTCTAGTTTTATTGGTTGGTTTTTTTTTTTGTTATTAATCAGGAAGCATTTATTACCAAACGCATCTTGGATGCATTTTGATGATTTTGGAAAATCATCATAATGGAAAGACGGATTCCATTTCCTTGCGTTTCATTTCCTTAAGGTGCAAATATTATATTAGGCAAAAACAAAGCATTCCATTGAGACAGATGTTTAATACTGCGGAATAAAAATACAAAAATACATTAAAATGTTTACCGTATTTGTATAAGTAACGAAAAAAGTCCGATACATTTATTTTAATAGTAAAGATATTAATTAATTTTGCTTGAATATATTGGTGCTAAATTCACAAATGGTGAGCTTTGGCCATTTTTTTATTTTACAAAAAAATATTTATTCATGTGAATTAATTTTTTACTCGATATTTAAAATGATGCAGGGTCGGTGAGTAGTGGATGTCCTGACTTCGGATACACGTCCTTTTCTTTAACTTTGAGTCTTACGTGAATAAGTATTTGTAATTCATGTACAAATCAAACTTAAGTATCCCAACCTCTATGAATACCTCCCAATCCCGTTTACCTTGCTCGCCTTCTGTGGTTTTGGCGGTCTCCGTACAAAAATAGATTTAGAATCAGTTTTTATTCTGTGGTGTGAAATCATCCCCATAAATAATGTTTTATAATCTTTCGCATTAATTTCATATGATCTTCTGTACAGTATTTTAATTTAACTAGTAACTTATAAGTAGATATATATAAAATATGAAAAAAATACGTTAGTAAATTATAATGCTCATCTGTTCATATTATTTTTGAAGAAAACTTACAACAATAAGTTAAATCTTGTTTTTTGATTAATATATTTATTTAATGAGAATTGACGTCACTATATGTTCTCCGCAAAACTACCATTTGATTTAATTTTTAAACATTAGAAAATATTTTTTTTTCAGATATAAATAATCAAAGCTTATTTATGTAAAAGAATAATTTTATATCTAAGATGTATTAAAATAGCATTTAATTGGGAAATATTGGGTTTCATGCGTGTAATCTTACATGCGTTCACATTAAATTATGTAAGAAAGTTACACTTTTACGTCTTACAAATTTACCGTACATTTACATTTCAGTAACAGTATAAGTCACATTTCAAATATTTTATTTTTAACGCAATATTTTATTTATTTTGCTTTTATACTTTTGTAAAGGTATTTTAACAATATTTTATTTATTATTATATAATAAAGATCATTTATTAACAAATCATCGAAATTAAATAAAAACAGTAATCAAAAAAAAAACAAATAAAATTTTAAAAAATCAATAAATACCATCCCTAAAAACGCCCCTAGCAAAATTTTTATAACTTTTTTTAAATCTTCTTGTGTCTCGTTTTTCATTGGGACCAAACAGGATCTCGTTTGTCAGGCTCATCTATGCAATTTATTACTCAGCGTAGGAGTGCAGTACCAGGAGCTCATGATGTAATTTTGTAGATAAGAGAGACAGATGCATCTGCGTGCTCCTTCACTCTCGCAAGCTGGCACAGAACTGCACTCGGTCATAGAGACACCAATGTATGAGTTAAGTGCTTAATACGGACGAATTCAATACAAACTACACCACGCGTGATATTTTACGATCAAAAATTTTTAGTTTTTAATGTGATGATGCAATCAGAACGGTTTATTTTATAAAACTAATTACACAAACAAAACATGTCAATAGCTAAATTGCTAGAGAGTTACGACCGTTTCCAAGAATTTTGTCAAACTTGTTACAAGTAAATTAATCACGAATTATATTATATGTGGTAGAAATATTCAGAAAAACGTTATAAAATACAATGCTTATCATAAAAAGACTTCGTAATTCGTAATAAATTTGATGATTCTATTTTTTGACATTCGTATGCTATAATGGGACTAAACTTACTGTTGGTACAGTAATAATAATAATAAAACAAAATGAATTACGGTTATTATCTCCCAGCTATCAGCTTATTCATAGTTATTGTTTAAATATTTTACTTCTAAATTACTGAATAACTAAACATTAAACTTTTCCTGTTTTCAAATTGCTTAAAAAACATTGAATAAGTATTAAGAATAAAATTTTCTACCCGTTTTAAGCTTACGGCGAGATCAATCACCCTCAAAGTTACAGCGACGTAGTTGGTGTGCCTGTATTGTACGTGGGGATATTATTCGAGTAATGGTGACCAGCGTAGGCAACGATTTCTGTCTGTGTAGTAGTCATAGGAAAATACACCGTCCCGCCAGCGGCGCCAGCCGTTAAGTTTACTACTCTGATTTTCTATTACCCTGATACCCACGTATACTTTTGATCCCATGCCTTCAAACCGTAACTTTGTGCAGTATGTACAAATTGCATACACGAATTTTTATCTATTTCAATTTGTATTTCCAAATTTATCTTATCAGAACTTTTATTAATAGTCGTGTACTTCAACATATCATTAATTTACCTTTTTTTAAATAACAGTTTTGATATTGGTAAGTAAACTTTCTGTTTTGGAAAATGAAAAGGTTTTTCATTTTGACTTTGTAAATATAAAAATTTCCAACAACACTTTCAGTGACGGTCGCAAGAAAATTAATTATTTATGTGATACACATTTTTTTTTTAATGTTATAAATACATGCTGAGTCATTGCTTACTAATAAAGTCATTGCTAACAAATACGTTCTCTGGTATTCAGAATCTTTTTGATAAATATTCTGATAATTTAAATCGTCCATTTCTGGTGGATGGACGACAAAAATTCATAATTTCAAATAAAAGTGAAACTGTAAAGTTTCACTTTTATTTTCGCGTTTATTAACGCGAAAATTGATTATTGATTATTATCAAATGTATTCGGGTCGTGGTTAAAGTCTGTAATTGAAAAAAATGGCTTGTATAATTACGATCTTATAGTATTCGCGCCATTTTATTATAATTATTTACTAAAATAAATTGTGTTTCGATACGATTTAACACTATAAGCAACTGGCTGAATGAGAACTGGGATCCTGACCAAGAAATCATCATGAGAATTGATGTGCTAGGGACTAGCTAGAGATTTACCAAATGTTTTAATGTATTAGTTTTTCTCTATTTAGTTAAGCTACAATAAAAAAAATTAAAACATTTAAAATGTGGCTTTATAAAGGATTACTTAAAATACCATAGGTTAACCGCGTCACAAATGAGAGGGTCTTGCGTAGAATGCGCAAAGTCAGTTAATTCCTGGCGATGATAAAAAACGTAAAGTATCCTATGTTGTATTCAATATTTTTGAGAGAAAGTACTTGATGAAATTCCATTCTAGTATTTTAAATAAAATACTTGGTGACCGGTTCTACCTACCTTTCACGTTGGTGAAACCGGTTTGATAATGCCGGTCACCAATAAAATTAAACATGTGGAAAAATCACAAAAGTATTTATTTTTTAAATATCATCCTATTTTGGTAATATTTTTTCGATTTAGTAAGTATAGTCTACTGCAGCTGACTGCCCAGGTGACAATCCAAGATAAAGAGGCATATGTTAGACAAAACAAACGTGGATGCAGAATTTGCACAAGTACCTAATGGAAGGGAGGAAAGGAGTTCAATCGAATTAGTAAGACTCAGGACAAACATATGTTCAGTGAAATGGTCACCAACCTCCTCTGAAGTGTGGTGCTAGAAGAAGATATGATGAAGGTATATTCATATGATGTTATAATAAGATTATTTTGCTGAGCTACAAACGGAACCATGCATGCTAAATCGAATTAAGAGCGAAAATATATTTTTTTTAATATACAAATTCTTAGCCACAAAAGGATTCTGATTTAAAGCGATAATTTTAGAATTTTTTTCTCTAAAAAAACTCGAAGTAACAATAAGAATGGATTTTAAAATTATGACCGAACTCCGAACTGAATTCTCGACGCGATTCCTCGGTAGAATAAAGAAGACGGCGAGCGACCAGGGCAGTACGTTGCCTGAAGGGTGTCAGGACACGCTGCTTGGTTGCGTGGAGGTGCACTGCGCACATGCCCGCGCCCCGCTCACTTTGAAATGCAGGCGCCGCTTACTGTGAAGCCTTCTCCGACCCTGATCCGTCTCTTATCAATATCCTGATGCTTCCGGCGAACACACGCCCCGCATATCACCAATCAAATTAAACATCTGGAATAATCACAAAACTATATTACCTAAAATATTATCTTTTCTTAGTATAGCCCACTACAGCTGATTGTCCAGGGAAAAATCCAAGAAATAGAGACATTGATTGGTATGAGAAAAGCAACGTGGGTACAGAATTTCCGAAACTGCCTGGAAGTCGGTCGTGCAGCCGAACTAGTAAGATTGGCTCGGGATAAACAAACGATCAGTGAAATGGTCACCAAACTCTTCTGAAGTGAAGTGCTAGAAGAAGATACGATGTAAGCATATTCATACGATATTATAATAAGATTATTTTGCTGAATAAAAAACTGTACCATGTGTCCAAAAAAATTAAATTAACCGCACTTCGTAGCCATAGGGATCATGGTTCTTACTGATTATTTTTGAATTTTTCTCACCAAAACACTCGAAATGATATAAAGAATGGATTTTATAATTATGACCGCTCACCGATCTGTACACTCCAAGCAGTTCATTGATAGAACATCGCATACAGCGCGCGACCAGGGGAGGATGATGCCTGAAGGGTGTTCTGAAACGAGGGCTAGCGTCACGTAACCTTGCCTGTGTTATGCAAGCGTCCGCCGCAGTTTGAAATGCATGCGCCGTTTACCAGGACGCTTTCTCCTACCCTGATCCGTCGCGATACTTCCTCCGAGCGCACGCCCCGGAACGTGGAATTTTATTGATAAGTTTACTTTTTAACTCAAAAAAATATTTTTTGTAAATTATCTATGTACTATTTTGTTTAATTATTGGTAATGCAGCTAATGATATAATAATTTTAACAGCCATTTGCAACCATTATAATTTATAATTTTAAGCATGTTTTATTGAGATGCTTTGGCGGCTTCACTAGTAACACTGTTCAATTCCGCGGCTTTTTTCTGCCCTTATCCACGTCGATGCTTTTGGTGAATTCACGCCCCAGATCGTGGAATTACGCATCAAGTAAATTTTATTTGTAATTTACCATTTTACTGTATAATTTTAATTTTAAAAAACATCTGATTGTTTGATTAAATGTGCTAAAACGCTTATTACATAAAAATAAATACAAAGCAACATTCAAATTGCTTTCGATTTTAAAGGTAATTTGATAAAAAAATGACTTAATGTTAAAAAGTCACGTTTTTATTTAAGCAAATTTGTAATCAATTTAGTTTTATAATTTAAACATTTTTTGCATACTTTTAAATAACTGGCAATTTAAGGGTTGTGACGGTTTCGATACAAACCTCTTACTCTGTACGCCTCATAGCCTAATCCATCTCGATACTATTGGCGAGCACACGCCCCGAGACGTTAATTATATATTTTGGTTATATCTCTTACTGTTTAATTATATATATATTTTTAAAATGCTAAAGACATTTACTGCTTAATTTATTATAATAATAAAAACCAACATTCTTAATATTCTCAGTTTTAAAGGATTTGCTTTATAAGGTCGTGGCGGTTTCCTCCGAAGGCTCTCTTCCAGCCTAGTTCATGTCGATACATTCGGTAAATATACACCCCAGAATGTAGAACTTTTTCTTTAAATAATTTTATACTATATTAAGTATTATTTCATACAGTTTAATATTTTTTGGCGAATATACGTCCCAAAATGTGGTATTTTATTAAAAAGTTAATTTATATTTTTTTTAAGAATCAGCATTCTTTACTCATGTTAACAGTGTATAGATAATCGATTCACACGTGAAACGATGAGAAGATTCTTACAAAATATTATTCACGACACCGTGGGGGTTCGAACCCACACTCCACTGCTACCGAAGTAGGTGTTCTGTAACAGTTAGTTACGGCGGCACCGTGGTTTAACTACTAAGAGCACTTTTTTGCGTTGGTCGCGTTTTACGTGTGAGTCGATTACCTCAAGGCAGCATTCACTTTTATTACCAAAATAACAAATATGTTTTGTGATTTCTTTATTACTTATTATTTTATTTATGGGTAAAAAAAATATTTTTAATTGTAAGTATATGAATTAAAATTTTCTAAATAATATTTTTATTTTTTAAAGTTTATTTTTTATAGTAACTTGTTGACTTAAACAGCGCTTGCTACAGAAAGATCTCTGCTGTTGAATTTAGACTTCTCTCGGCCTACGTCATTTTTACTAATTACACCTCTGCTTAGCAGTCCGTGGCTTTGCCTTCAGGCTAATAATACTCCAATTTCCGTCCAATCTTCTGGTAATTTATTTTGTCAGTCTAATTGAAATCAGAAAATTTAAGATCAGCGCGTGTATTTAATTTATATGTATTCTTGCGATTTTAATAATTAGTAACTATTAAATAATTTTGATTTTAGTCATGATATAGATTTTTAATGAGTTTATTTTTGTAAACTTAAAGTTTACCTATCAACTCAGATATTTTTCCTTATATAAAATTCTGAGATTATGAAAACAATAAATGAATACGCTTTTTTAACACTGTGGTGATTATGCATCCTAAAGATGATTCTTGAAATTTCTGATCTTAAAGAAAGGCAAAATTTAATAAATTAATTTTAAGATACATCCTGATTTTTATACTCGAAGTAGTCTATCGGCATTGTAGCGCATAGCGAGTGATCAGGGTAGCATAATGCCTGAAGGGTGTCGTCAAACGAGAGCTTGCGTTATTATTGGCGTTTGGTTGAATGTAGAGGTGCGCTGCACACCTGCAAGTGTCCTGCCCCACAGTGTGGCCGGATACCCTGAAAACTAGCAATATATAAAAAAATAAACTTTATATATAAATAAATAGATCTTTTTCTAAGAGACATCTAAGAACATAATTTAATACGGATGTAATACCCAGGTAGACTTAGGTAGAAGTTATTATCTTAAAATCAATCAGAAAAACTGAATTTAAAATCTCAGAAACACAAATACCGATTTTAAGGAATGTAATGGTATTAATTTAGATTAATGTCAATCAGAATGTTTTCTTTAATTGTTTTCAATGTATGAAAAAATGTGCTTAATCACATGAATGTAATGGTGTCAAACAAACTATTGCACACTGGTGGATGGCAAAATTCGTAACAATTTGTAGCTGTAACTAGATTCTGTGGGTGTCAAAACTTCAAACCAGTCTAACACCACACTTAGATCATATGTTTTGAGTATCTTATCTTCGGACTATTAACCAACAAAATAGCAGCTCATAACGATGAAATTGTAGCCCAGGCTAACTCAAAAGCTGTTATGAACAAATCGGACTGAGCATGAATTGGTCCAAAGCTGGACTTAAAATTTTTAATGAATGGTACACTTTTTTATCAAATAATAATATATCATCAAAGATCTTAGTTGTGGACAAAGCTCTATTATCATTAAATATATAGATGCCTTTGTATACGATATAAAATGGCTTAGAAATAAATATAATAAGTTTTTCTTTTTCTTCACATCTTTATGGCATTCTACACTCTAAAAGCTACTTATACGTGGTCATGATGTTATCAAAGCTATTACCCTTTTTTATAATTATAGTCTACGGAAAAACAGTTTAATCGTTTTATGAATTAATGCAAGTTTTTGGGGTGTCCCGTCACACTGTGCGCTGTGCAATACAAACGCTGTGTACTTCGGGAGCTTTCTCCTACCCCGATCCGTGGCGATACTTTAAGCGAACACACGCCCTGGGACGTGGAAATGTATTAGAAAATTTATTTTTCAATTAACATGAGTACATTTTATTTGAGAAATGAAAATTTTTACTCAAAAGAAGTACTTTATTGCAAAATTTTATAATCACTACAATTTGTAGATTAGTATGAATGGCGAATTTTAATAAAAGCAAATACGTCTGTATTTTTAAATATATTTAAAATGCTTTTTTATTTTTTATTTCAAGTTATTAGATACATTTAGTGGCAAATCATTTAATGTGTTTTTTAAAACTATTTCTTTGAATATCTGCTAAGGCCTGCTACGGTTTCAATACAAGTGCCGCTTACTTCTTCTTACACCCTGACAAGCTTCTTGCGACCCTGATTTATGTCGATGCTTTTGGTAGACACACGCCCCAAAACTTGGGATTTAATTTATCGCAATAAAACTAGAAACAACAATAAGGGCAATAACAACATTTTATTTTTTTTTAAATGAATTTTAAGCTCTTCAACTAATAATGTTTTTCTTTATAAATAGATATTAATGTTGTTTTAGCCAAACAAAAAAAATATATTGATAAATCAGTTACTTTTGTAATAAAATATTCAATATCCCATCGATTTAAAAGTTTTAAGTAATTTTTTAAAAACAAGTTTGTAAAAAAAGTATTAAATATATCTCGAAAAATATTTATCAATAATATTTATTTACGGACTGATACAAAGTAAGTCATTTTAATATGTAAATGGTTAGAGGTCATCTAATGTTTTTTTAATATAGTTAAAAATATTATAAAGGCAGACATTAAAACTTATTAATGAATTTAAATAACTTTTAATATAAGAGCCGGTTCTAGATCGGTTCAATACAGGCGTCGTTTACTTCGTAGGCTCTTTGCTCTGATCCATACATTTAACGAACACGATAACGTGTTGTTTTAGTGATAGATTTACTCATATACCAATAAATGAGAAAAAAATCTTTAGTTTATATAAAGTCAAATATTCATTTTTTTTAAATTTGAATTATCGAATTACCAATAATAACATTTTAACCAAATAAGGTTGAAAAAGTGAAAATATAAAATACTTTTGTAAGCGTTTTCTTAAACGTAAGTATAAAAATCAAACGTAGTTTAGTTTACATTGCTTTCTTGCTATTGCACAAAGTGTGGTATTTTGGCATTATTTGTATTCTAAAATATTTATAGAAAAAAAATAATGTACAAAACATTTTTTTAAAATCACATTGTATATAGCTAAATCCGGGATTTCAGGGTTAGAAATATTAAACTTTTACTTTAGAAGGTTACAACAAAAGTTATACTTATCAACCAAATGAGTATCTTATATTTGTTCATTATAAGTTGCCGTGATGCATAAAGTTAAACATATAAACATACTTTTTTTATTTTTGTTTGTCGCAAAAAGCTAAAACTTAATTGAAATATAATGTTTTTTCTATGATTCAATTTTATAATTTACAAATCCGTTTTAATTATGTCCGCAGGTATTCACGATAAACGGCGTCAGTTAGCGTAGTTATTTTCCACGTGAAATTTGTTTGGGTAAGTGCGAGAGAGATAGTCCCGAACTATGCCCAGCTCTTTCTTGTCGTGGCTGATTTTCCCTATCTCTCAGCACTGCTGTGCTCCCAGTTCACGTGTCTATGAAAAACATAGAGAAACCAATAGTTCTAGTATAGTTTGCTAATTTATGTAGTTTACTCTAGATTCATCAACAAATTATATTGGCCAACGTTGCTTTACTGTGACATTAAAAATTCCTCGTGGTGGCAGTAATGTATATATAAAGCTTTTTTTAACCGTAGTTTATAAATACTTTACAAACAATGAAATAGTTAAGTTATTCTTCTTTCTAATGATTATGTTATACTTTAAAAAATAGTTTGTACTTACTGGCATTAACATACAATGATTTAAACTAAATATTTATTACTATTTATAGGTATTAATACTAACATTTTTTTTGTGTACACAATTTAAAGTTTTAAAACATTTCTTTATCGTATTACTAATTTATTGCTTACATTTAAGTTATTTATAATCAATCATATGAGGATTCACCCTTTAAATTTACCGCTCAAATATGAGACTTTACACCCTCAGTGGAAAAAAAGCTTCATCAATTCGCCAAAAGATGCTCTCACGGGAAATCGTATTTACAAACTAAAGGCGGGGCGGGTATTAATATCCGCTTCGCTGACTGCTGTCCAAAGGCGGGACGGGTACAGAAATACCCGTTTGAATGTGTTTACACTAAAAACGGCATAATGTCAATTTACTCTTTGGGTTTACAGCTCGTAATGTTTGTTTAGACTCGTCAACGTTACTTAGAGGAACAATAAATTTCGTCTTGTTATTGTTTTCATGCCGATCACTCATAATTTAAATGTATACGCAGAGGGTGGCCAACCCAAATAATCTCGCGGGCCACTTGATTTTTTTTTCTGTTTAGCAATTCCAAGTTAATTAGTCTATCAATAATTTATTACCAAAATGCCAACCAAAATGACCCAAGTTTCCCCAAATGATGATGACAAACCTTGTACATAATAAGCAAGGTACCAAACCTATATATAAATAAAAATAATTTTAAAAAAACCCAAATGATCTCGCGGGCCACTTTGGAAATGCAGCATAACTCCGCATGCTGCATATAATATTTATATCCCCTTATAAGATTTATATACACTACAATAAAACCTCGCTATAACGGACCCCTGTTTAACGGACTTCGGATATAACGAACAAAAATCCGGTCAAATGTAAAAAAATTAAAAACGTTTTAAATGCGAAAATTGTAAAAAAAAAATTTTTTTTTCGTAATTTTCGATATGATCGCGGTAACAAATATATTTTCTAATGGTCTGGAATATCGAATGTATATTCTGATACATCGACTAAGCTTTTTCCAGAAATTTTAACCTTAAATGTAAAAAAAACAGTATCATTGTTCACAAATGCTTGACGATATTCGATTGAAACTTTATACAAAAATTGTGGTTTTTTTACAGTTTTAATATTACGCTGCCCTTGTATATTTTGAGTTTCAAATTTTATACTCAATACAAAGTTTTTTCTTATATGCTTTGACCTTATATTTATATTCTTGTTGAAAAGTATCACTTTTCGAAGCGCTTTGTGGATTAATCTTTAATTTTACTTCACTTATATTTTGTTTTATTGTTATGTAGTTTTGTGTGTCGATTATATAATATACATGTCAATATTTCAAATACTAAGAGTAAAATACTGAAGTGAGTTGATAATGTATTAAAATCATAGAAAACTATATCGACCAAAGTCAGGAAGCTACGGTCTATGCATCTGGCTGTATCAGAGAACGTAAATAGCAAACTGGCAGAGAGAGAGAGGACGCATCTCCTGTTTTTTGTTCTCCCAAAGACACTCGCAGCCTTCAGCGACCAATGCGATTCTCACCTTCTCTGTCTCTACCGTACAAATGTTTGAATATAATTAAATATTATTTTCTCAAAAGACTAATTTATATTTTTTGATGATTTAGTTTATATTTTAAATAAAACACTTAATTGGAACCTTTCACGTTGGCATTATCAAACTCAGTTCAGTAAGACTGGCTTACAGTGCGATGCGGGGCGTGTGTTCGCTGAAAGTATCGAGACGGACCAGGGTAGGAGAAAGCTTCGTAGTAAACGGCGCTTACATTTCAAACTGTGGCGGGACGCTTGCATGTGCGCAGTGCACCTCCCGCTCAACCAAGCACCGACGGGGACGCTGGCTCTCGTGCCATGACACCCTTCAGGCATCATGCCGCCCTGGTCGCTTGCCGTTTTCTATATCCTATCGAGGAACCGCTTCGAGTATACAGATCGGCGATCGGTCATAATTTAAAAATTCATTATTTTTGTTACTTCGATTGTTTTCAATGAAAAAAAATCCAGAATCCGCTAAGAACCATAATCCCTATATGGCTTATAAACTTTTTTTTTTCGACTTTGATTTTTTTCGTTGTCTTAAAATTTTTGCACATGGAACCGTTTTTAGCTCAGCAAAATAATCTTATTATAACATCCTATAAATTTATCTACATAGTATCCTCTTTATACACCTCTCTTCGGAGGAGGTTGATGACCGTTGTTTGTCCTGAGCCAGTCTTACTAATTCGGCTGTACGACCGACTTCCAGGCAGTTGCGGAAATTCTGCATTCAAGTTGGTTTTCTCTTACCAGTGTCTTTTTCCTTAGATTTTCACAATACGGCATCGATTCAAATATGAAATAATAAAAAACGTAAAAGATGAAGGTTTGGTTTTATGAGATTTTTTTATAAAATTATATGGATAAATAGTTTTGTAATAAAATAGTATTATTATTATGAAATTTTATTATCTAAGAACATTGCTTGATTTAATTGTCATGGACTTTTCACTAACTCGTCAAGCTGTGTAAAGTATCATTTGAGAGTGTCTATGTCTGATTTCAATACAATGCATACCACTTGTTGTAATATTTAAGATAGATTTAACATGTATACAACCAAAAGCACCAGTTATCCAACTATACGTGCATTAAAATACAACAAATAAAATCAGTGTGAAATTTTTTATTCCAGTGGAAATGTCAGCTAATAGTGAGAGAAGAAACGTGCACCTACAGGATGACAGAAATACTAAGCAAATATCGGCGACGAAGGGAGAGGAAAAACCCTGCATCCTTGTTACACTCATATTTGAAGAAGTCGCCTCTGCAGGTAAATATAATACATGCAACTGATTGGGTTTACTTACGTTTGCTTGCGTATACAGTAATTGTCTGATTATTTAATACTTGAAATTTTATGAAATCCACTTCACTGTTTTGATTAGCTCTTTGTCAATCAACATTTTTTCAATCCTTTCGAAATAAAAATTAATATAAATTAACAATATCACATATTTATGAAAACTATAAATTATATGAATTTTATTTCCAAAGAACATGGATTCAGATCGTATCATAAAATACGATGTGTTTTAAATATATTTTGAAATACTAATAATGCTTTTAATACCAGGAAAAATAGCCCGAAACAACCAATAGTAATGAGCTATTTGTTTATTATTTTAATAACATTCGATAAAAGTAAATATTCAATAATATTTATTACTTTTCTTGATCTTTGTACACCTGGTTTATGAAAACATTCTGAAATAAGACAAAATATCAAAACAATATTTTTAATGTTTATTAAGTATCGAAGTTATTCTAGAAATAAATATTGCTCCAATTGTTTAGTTTTTCGAATAAAGTTAGATGAGGCAAAAAAACGTATTTAAAAATAATTGTATTTTTTCTATTGATTCTAATTTTAATGCATATCATAGCGCTGTTTTTTTTTTATATTACTCGTTTATTATTCTTTGGTATAAAAACTATGACTCATTGTTTTTCATTAAAAACCGTTCTGGGGATTGCCTTAAAGAAACTTGGTTATATAAACGCGTACTTACTACCTTATTCGTTCTTTTATATTCACGGCACCAACGGTTAAGAGCTTTCACAATCGTTCCATAGATGTCATACCTATAAAATTGATATTTCCACTAAACCGACTTATTGTTTGCTGTGTTTGATTATATTTATATTTATAAGGTAAATAAATATAAAGGTTTGATTTAAAATTGTATTTTCGAATAGAAATGAATTTTTATTTATTAATAAATTGATTTATTATCTAAATTTCAAATATATTATGTAATTACAATTGAAAATATCTTTATTCGTTTATTTATTATTTAATTATTTGTGAGGGACAGATTTTTTTTTTGTTGTGATTCAATAGTAAAAAATAACATTCATGTATTTGACGTAAAAAATGACCACTACGATCATTATAATATATTACAAAAATCTCATCTTTTTGAAGAAAATCATGTTATACGTGCTTATGTTGTTCATATAGAAAATTCATGCGTAAGATTCTAAAAAATGCAGAAATATAGAAATATGCAAAATAATATCAAGGAATAATTGAAACGTATTGTCTGGAATTCTTGCTCGAGTACTGAACGGATTTGATCAATATCCAAAGCTGGTTTTTCCGCTAAGACTATTTTAATAACAATTCTAAAGACCTCGTTTAGCTTTTGGATACATAACGAGTGTTCAAAGACGTATTGTTCGGGGAAAATGTGCTTTAAGGGACAAAGTAAGCAAACGACGACTGAGCCTATCGTACTGGTAATAACTACACTCATCAATTGCTATACTATTCACCCGTGTCACCATAACTGTACACTAGAAGTAAAAATGATACATGCACACTCGTCTAATCCTGACAGATGCTCGTGATAACTAATGTGATATGTTTGTATAAATATACAAATTATATTATTAGAACTGTAATACTCAAGCGATAATTATCAATGATGAGTGTTGAACACGTTTTAATAATTTGCAATGATGACATTTGAGGTTAAAATATAATGCCGCGAAGCGAACTTTACTTACATAGTTCATCTGTTATTAATTAAATATTGCAAATACAGAGCATGGAGACATTTTATAACAAATAATTCGTACGAATCATTTTGAGGTCATTTATATCGTGGTGGTGGCGTTTAAATACAACACCTGATTACTTATATGAAACTAAAAATAATTTAATAAAGAAAATGAAAAAGGTCGATTATTTCCAAAAACCAAGCTTTTTAAATATTACGAAGGATTTAAAATTTTGAAACACAAATTTTCTCAATTAAGTTTAAAATAAAATAATATTATATTTACTATAAAACCTAAAATAAGCGTCACTGTGCTTACTAGCTTTGATACTTTAACTTTGCAAATTCTTTGATTTCATAAAATATTTATAACAAGCTTACAATAATAAGGATAGGATAAATTTTACTTCTTCTAAACATAGTATTGTGTTTTTTTTTTATATAAGTTGTATTTATAGTCTGGAACTACTTACAATTTAGGAAAATTAGAAATTGGAAAATTGGTCAAAACACTTAAAACGATGTAAAATATTAAAATGCATCGAAGTTCAAAGAATGAATCTACGAAAAACCATCCCCGTATGGTATGTATTTTAAAATTAACAAGTTTTACTATTAATACTATTTTTAATTTATCACCAAATATGTTATTGTAGATGCGTAAATATTATTTTAAGAATTTTCTTTGCATTTAGTTGTACTAAATGAAATATTTTACAATGATTACGATTTTAAAACTTATAAAAGTAATTTTTAACGGTTACATTCAAAATAAAAGTAAATTGGTGCTGCTTGAATTTAACATATGTTAAAAGTGTATTGTTGAATATTGATAAATAATAATTATTTATTTTATTTTTTGTAGTAAAGAGTGCTGTAGTCATCATCATTATTGATGACAACTAGAGGTGGTTTCCAGCCTTCAAAGCACATAAGTCCTCTGCTACCATATCAACCTCCCCTGGAGCCGCTGTCCACCGCTCTGCTGGCGTCTGCATCTTCCATGCGGTGCAGGCACGCCAGCCAGCGCAGTATTACAATTTTTACTATATTATCCACTGGAGTAGTTATAATCAAAACAATATGTCTGAAGCCAACTGCAGAGGTTCTTTAAGAGCTAGTGAGCTAGAGAAGAATGTTTTTGTTTTTAAAACTTTAAAATAGCCATGAATCGACGAACTTCGAGAGAAAAAGAATAACACTTCACAAATTATGAAGTTTGATAATACCATCGAAAAAAGTTGACGAAACCAATATAATTAAACATGTGGAAAAATCGCATAAGTATTTTATTTATAGTAAAATATTAAATATGGAGGGAGCTCTCAATAAATTTGAAAAGAAAACATTTATTTTATATAGTGCAAACTACAATGTCTCAATGATTATTAATTATAATGGTATTACTTAACTCGTATGTCGTGTTCATTTATAGACATCTTATTTTAAAAGCAACATTCCTAAATTTGAAGATATGTTCATTTTATTATTTAGAACACCAATAGAAGTTCTCTATCGACAAACTCGATTCGTTAGCCTTGATCATGAATTGGAGTTAACGAACTTTGTTTCCGATGAAACCATTGGTCTGAAAAAAGAAAGAATAAAAATTTCGGTGCAGCAAAAATTATATTCCCATGGTTTTTTTTCTTGCATCTTGGCGCAGCGCAGGTACGTGCTCGTGTGTGTAGATTAATGATACTCCCAACACATATACAAAACCTGCATCGCGCGTTTCGGACCGTACAAAATTTGCAAAAAAATAATCGTCTTTGGTAAAAGAAAAAAGACTTATAGCCCTTTTGAAAACTGAATTCAGGTATTAGAGTCGGCCCAGTTTAATATACTTCACTGTGTTCTTAGAAACGCCGGATTTATTATCTGCTACAATTTTATAAGAAACAAAATGAAAACAACCACAAAAACCGAACAGATTTTGGATTAGAGCTCAATGCACTAATAAATATTCATAATGTTTTTAGTTTTTTATTTGTTGTGCAGATCTTTGATGTACTCAGTGTCATCCCTACTGGCTTGGACCACGTGTAATTGAAAGTATTGATACCAAAAACTAATAAAACATGCTTTTTTTACATAGACTATAAAACTTTTTATTTAGTGTTGGCGTTTATTTGTATAATTACTTTGTATAATATATTTGGCGTTTGCATGATTATAAAAAAATATACGTACAAGCTATAAAGTAATTTAAGAGTATTGACTGGTTTTGATGTGTAACATTTACTGGATGTTTTTAGTTATATTGTTTATATTAAATATAAGTAATTTTAATGAGTTCGGTTTTATATTTTTGTTAGTAAAAAATTCAACAGTTTAAAAAAAAAAACTAAATTTAGACTGAGGTACCAGGATAGCACAAAGTGCACAGGAGTTGGCGTGGGGCGGCAACTGCACAGGACCTGCGCAGTGCACTCGGCGGAGCTGGGCCGAGGAAGGCTATTTCCGGACTGGGTGTACCAGGATACTAGACAATCCAGGCGGGGTAGAGGATAACAGTTTCGCATGCAACGCCAACGAGCTATTCAAATTCACTTGCAGTTTATATCATAAATTTTATTTTTGTTTTACAATAACTAAAATAAGTGAAAAATACCATATGTTACGATATTTGTTTTTGATATTTATGTAATATTATCAATTTATATTGATTATATAGTTTTATATGTTATAAAGCATTTATGTAGATTCAGCCGTATTTTCTTTTGGTTATAGATATTGTTTTGGATATATTTTTTAAAAAACTTTATTCTTTTTTTACTATAGAAGTAATAAAATATTAATGGAAAACCCTTTTTTATTTGAAAAGTATTTCTTATTCTTATTTTATTAAAAAAAATATGTGTGAAATATTTACATACATTAATGAAAAATGCCTATCTATTTCGTTTGGTTTTATATGACGTCATAAAGTACCCACCCCATTCAGTTTTAAACGAGAAGCTAGAGCTTCCAGAAATAGAAATCGCTACCAGGATATCATAAACTGGAAGAGTAAAACTAGGACACGTTCCTGCAATATAACAATGTACATGGGAATATAGATTCGCTTGCAGTACGATGTTCATTCATGAATCTGAACCAGAGCAGGAGAAGTGGGGATTGGGTATAAGGTGGTTTGGTGACAGGTAACGGGAAAAATATTTTATTAGCACATAATACAATTTCAGTAAAAACCACTTTTGTTCATACCATATAATGGGTATCATTTAACTACACCTTTGCTTTTAAAACAACTTGATAATAAAAATAATTTTGGGGAAACATTTCATAATACTATTTTAATCAATGATACAGTTAGGGAAGCGGTACTTCTTTAATTAATTATAAGGAAAAAAATACGTTTTTTTATAAAATGATGATTTATATTATAAATACACACAAAATATTTTGATCATAGATCCATAAAGTTTATAAAATAGATGTCAGCAACCCCACTTGATAATTTGTTCACTTTTATAAATTTGTCACATATTTAACTATCTTTTTTAAAACAGTTTTGATTTAATGCTTTCGGCACGCCACTGATATATGTGTAAATTATGTAAAATTATTGATGTTTGTTAAAACATCGAGAGAAAAAACTATTGACGAGTATATATGTGTAAATGCAGTTTTAATATTATAAATGTGTTCAAAAAATATTCGCAGAATCATCTTTCTAGACCTTATAATTTTGTGAAATATTGTTATAATTAGAATAAATAAAAGCAAGAAAGAAAATATTCTTGCTAGTCGAAAAATAGTATTGTATAAATATTTCAACATTCCAGAACCTTTAATAGTTTTTTAATCACCTTGCTTACCAATACGTTCGCGCACGACGTTCACGGCGCAACCAACCACCCACACAGTGGCATGCGAAGCTCGCCTAGCAACAGCAGCCTGAAATAGATTCTACTACCCGGATGGCAGATAGTGCACCGGGTAATTAATCAATACATTTGAGAGATGTGCAGGGTGGCCGGACAGTGGGGGGCATACACATCTTTCGTCTCAACTGCAGGTTGCTGTATTGATCCGCTTGCCCGGGGACCGGCTGGGACGGAAAAAGATTTGTTCACCAGGAGTGCACGTTACCCGAGGAGGTGGTGGAGGATCCCCAACGTCAGTGCAATACGCAACCATGTGCGCGTACCCCCAGACGAAATTACGCTGGGAGAAATTTCAAAGGGTGAATGGAGCCACTGTGTCTGTGAGCACCTGATGCACACTAATGAGTAAGGGTGGTTTAATATTCGATTCAATTTTTTATGTGTGATTATTTCTACTGTGTTTTCATATCAGTGCTATGTATTTTGACACTAATTTTGAACATATTAAATTTGTCAACATTATAAGTTTAGTCGTAACGTTATTAGTTAATCGTGTATTTCTTGGATTGTCGTAGAATGTTATTATTAATCAAGTAGAGAGTTTGTTTCGTTTATGTTATTGAATGTACGCTTAGTAAAAATACAGAGAGTGTTGGTCTATTTTTTCGATCGAGTCTCTGGGAATGCACTCAATTTTTTTTTCTATTCAGAACAATTTGTTTATATTATTATTGAAAGACAAAGTATTTTTTATGAATATTTTATATAAGTTTATCGAAATATTTGTTGAAATATGCACATAATATTTTTAACTACCCTAATTCTCCAATTGAATCGGCGAATATGAAACATCACTTACCACTACGCGTAAGGCTGTGACGCTGCAGTGATGCAGTGCCCCTCCATCCACATGCACGCTGTGGCGCTGGTGTATGGCGCTGGTGTGTGGCGCTGGTGTGTGGCGCCGGTGTGTGGCGCTTGTGTGGGGGAGTTTCATTCATAACGTGTTGCACCAGGGCTGCAAAACCAACAATCAGCCGAGAAAACAATGCACTACCGATATTTGCATGATTTAATATGTATCTAGAAAAATTAAAATATGTGGCTATATTTGAACAAAAAATTACATTGTTTGAGTATAATAATCGTTTTAAATCATATTGTTATTGGAATGTAGAAATACCGCCCCCAGTGCTACGTTATATCTGCAATTTATGGATTTTTGGTTTATAATGTTACAAAAACCTCTTATTTATAAAATCTTTTTTTTTTACTCGTAAATACTAAATATATATGTACTATATATTTATACAAATATGACACTATAGTCGTTTATCTTATAGTTGTTTGTAAGTTATTTCCTCGTTAATTGTTATAAGATAAATTAATGTAATCACACATTTATGAATTTATACACAATTAATTATTGTTTTTGTAGTGTTATCTTTATACTTAATCAATTTCGTATATTGTCAATGACTCTCCAACTTACGTTGTACTTTCTATAAAACAACTAACATAAAAAATGGTATCATAAAAATAATGATACCATTTTTCTTCCTGCTTTCTTATTATAATCAGAAGTTGGCAAGAACCACGTCAACCCCCATATGGCGTCAGCGCTCTGGGACACCTTACATGCAATTTGCAATACGCGATATCCATCTTCATATTTGTATACACATAATGATTCATCCAGATTTTCTGTTTCTATCTCATAAAAGTTAACAGAAAGCTTACACAGGTTTTGTATTTATTAACCCTTTGCACTCGAGATGTGCAGATTCCGCGCCACACGATGAAATGCCGCAACTCGAGTGGTGCGGACCACTTTGTATGTTGTATGTATGTTTCTTATCTGGTGATTTCTTGTTTATGTTTATGTGATCTTGTTCTTTAAAGTTCGTTCCTAAGGACTGTCTATATAATTTTACAAATATTATATTATCTCCCTTTAAACTACGTTAGAATTTCTAATCTATGATAAGTGCGACATCATTAAGCAAACTGCATTTTTGGTCTCAGTTCGACCGTGACAGCCGTGACAAAGGGACTAGATATGTACCTACCTAATCAACCCATATATTTTTTGCTTGTACTTCTTATCGTTATCATTCATTTGAAGATCCTTATTTGTTTAAACTTATATTGCACTGAGGAATATACTGTTCTCCCTGACAATATCAATTATATCGCACCATTATTTTGTTTGCTTTATAATATCTAATACCATTAAGATAATATGTATAATAAATCCGGCAAAAGACATCAAATGACATACTATTGTGATACTTGTCCCGAAAAGCCGGGCATGCATCTCGGCAATTGTTACATGAAATATCATACAAAGCAAAATTACAAAGACTTATGTTTACGAAATTATCTTCGTAAAGATGTAAATTTCCATAAAATATTAAAATAAAAAAGTTTTATTTGTTAATTTGTGTGTGTGTAAACGCTTCGAGTTGCTGATTAGTCTGCGCGAAAACGGCCTCAAGTGCAACGGGTTAAGTCAATTTGGTTTCGAGTCATAGACTCCGTGAACAGCAACCGGCAGGTACATAACAGGATCTCGAGGCAGATTCATTATTAACAGAAAATATTAAGTATTCTTAATCAAGTTGGGAGTCGTTGACACTTATTGGATCTGGTTTAGTTTTGACTAAATAAATTTATCTTCCCTAGGGCCGTTCTCCGTCCTTAGATTGGCAATCACCCATTAGGAGATGGAAATAGTCCCGTACTACTGTTGCAACCCTCCCCTCAGAGCCTGCAGCGGGGGCGCGCTGCACCTGTACGTGTCCCCATACGCGTGGACTTGCGCAGATCACCCCAGTCCCGATATCTCCTCGCACTTCCTGATATCCGGATACGCCTGCCGTATTTTTAGACCAAATACCTCGTTTTGAGTAAAATTAGTTTTTATAAAAAAATATGTATTTTTAATTGTGAAAAAATTCAGTGTGTTTGATAAAATTTCATACTACGTAAAAATCAACAAAATATTTAATTACAATAACATTTAAATAAAAGAATCTTTACGATTATATTGTTATATAAAACACAATTGATTAATGAAATACGAAACTATTTTATTTTGTCATAGAATTTTAGAAGTTTCTTTTCCAAAAATATTCGTTTTCTTTTGTTTTTTCTTCTCGTGAATTCTGTTTGCTAACATAAACTATGATTGTGCTTTGATAAGCACTTAATGTCGAAACTGGGTTAGAAGTCCCGAAGGTTACCGAATATATTCGGTCTCCCACACATTATCTACTACTAATTAATCGCCTCTATTTCATTGTAGTATTTATACACGTTCAAAAGTATTTTCTTCTAGAAGATACCATAAAATGTATTAAAAAATGTTATTGTGTATTTAGTTATTGACTGATTTTGTGTTCATTGAAAATGTATTTAATGACCAATTTAGACTACAATACGCCAATTAACATATGCTACCATTCTTTATAATTGTTTGATTTTGTTTAATATTCCGTGATTTAATATTTCTTTATATATTTTCACATAATTTTAGAGACAATCAATAATAATATTTGGAGTTAACTTTGATTGGAATTGATTCTGTGAAAGTAAACAAAATATTTTTTTATTTAAAATTATTTTAGCGTCTATACTTGTAAAATTTATATTTTGATAAATCTGAAATACTAGAGAAATTACATATTTTATATTTACCTTATTTTCAGCAAGTTCAATTTTCATGTTCAATATTAATTATTTTAAAAATATTTAATTGTCTAGGTTTGAGTCTCGTGTGAATCGCCCTATCATAAGAACCCCAGATGAGTCAAATAAGAGTACAGCCTAGAAGGGCTCACAAACACTCTTACAGCAGTGTATGTGTACCCACACTCAAAGCCTTGGGTTCCTTAGCCTGCTGGCTCTAAACATATTTCCCAAACATAATTAAAGTAAATAAATATTAGCTTCAAATTGTTTATTCAAAATTATCAAACGATATTAATAATTTTATGCTATTGTCAGTTCATTATTGTATTATGGATCTAAAATTAAACAGTTAAAATAAATTGAATTAAAAAAAGTAATATCCTAAGCAATTTCAATAGGTAAAACCTTCACGCGTTGCTAATAAAGGCACCTTCTGAAATAATTCGATTCAAAGTAGTTTTTATTATTAATCACACACTATTAATTTGATATAATAAATACTTAGATCTTTCGCTCTATTAAAATTATTGAGTTCTGCGTGATAAAGAAATTTTGAATTTTGAAAGGGTCGAGATTGACTCAGTATTTTTCTTATTATCTGTGAGTTGGTCGCCGTGCGCCCCACAGTTGGGGGGTGGCCGCGTTATACCCGGCGTTGTCTGACTTTTATAGGAGTCGCACTTTGAGAAGTACCCTGAAGGAATCTCAACGAAAAATGTGTTGGAAGGGTCATGGATCGTCACGCGGGTTAGTTTCATTTTGCCAGTCAGCTCATTCACAACTCGATAATTGTTTTGTCGGGATTTTCTTTTCGCTGATGAAACTGACTCTTTTGGATTTCAGTTTAACACTTTATTTGTTCATTTTCTTACGCTGAGAATCACTCAAGGGCGACATTGAATATGCATATTCAGGTAACATTTTTAAGTTCGAAGATATAGACTCTCTTGTAACTTTAATTTCAACTTTGAATATACAATTTTCTAAATGTTTTAAAAAATTCCTTAAACAAGAAAGACTTATTTTATAATAAGTTATAAATCGACATAAAATTTTTGTATATTAAGTATATACAGTTTTACATTAATTATTCGATCTTTTATCGAGTTTATTTCAGTTTCATCTGCATGTTTGTACGGGCAATGGACGAAAACAATAATAATCAAATTAAGTTACATTATATTTCAATGTTACTAAAAATAAATTTTGGTTTAAAAAAATTAAATAAAAACTAACGCATTGGGCGTAATCCTGTGTTGTAACATAATTCTAAGTATTCTCAAAAGTGTTTATTACATACGATGGAGTTTTCGTTTACTTTTTGCGAATTTAAAACTAAGTTGAATCCAAATAAAAACCAATGAAATACCTGGCACGGGGCCTCTTAAGAGGCGGCTTTAAGAAGAGGCTGAATTATGTATAGCGCATAGCCTATTCTGCGGACTGTGACAGCGCGGCGGGGTGGGGGGTGCAGGGGGGGGAGGGGGAGGAGCGGCGGGCCGTGCATGCGTTATTTGATAAAGAGCAGACCTGCGGGGGTGCCTTGCTGAATCAGCGCGGATGAGGACCGACGAACCGGACATCTGCATACAGACGCGGACCACCGTCCAGCGAACTACCGTTACGGTCGCCGAGCCTCTTTAAGGACCCGGTCATTGCATCCAAATCGATTGTGTCCCATTCTACAATAATCAAATAGTAACTGTACTCTCTGTATTTTGTAATTTACATACTGCATAAGTACTGTGTTATTTAAATTAAGATATTGTTAAAAAAAAGTACATTTTATTTACCAAAAACAGGTGCACCAAAATACTTGACGTTTAAACATTTTTATCTACAAAATAACTTAAAAAATAACATAATATTAAATATATATGTAATATAAAAGAAACTAAAGCTGATAATCATAAAACTATGAATTTGCACTTGTATCTATTTATTGGTTAATAAATAAAATAAGATTTTAAATAAGGCTATTAATTATTCTAAATATTTTTAGCCCATTGTATTTAAATATGTGTGTATATGTGTATTTACAGCTTGTCAGATTTTAAACAATATCAAATTGGACTATATAGAATATTTTTTTTCGGTTTTAATAAATTATTTTTATTATAGTTAATAGTTTAATTTTTTTTTTACTAAAATTATGAATATCGCTACCATCATTGCAACCTGTAAATCATCATTAAAATTGGTGATTATTTTAATAAAACAGCAGATATTATTAAAAGTTCAAATTATTTCCCCTAATTTGAAACAATAATCTCCGAATCGAGAGAGCCGGGTCCAGGGCCTTAAGGACAGGTGAGCGAGATTGTCGCCCCAGTGCGCGATTGGAAAGTTGCAAAACCCGACCGAAAATCATCAAATTTAATAAGTAGCATATCTTAGTAGGTCGAGTCAGCATTCATGAGAATGTATGAATAAAAATACCAGATAACCACATTGGACTGATTGAGTCCGTACGTGGGAACGTAAGGAAAATAGATTTCCCGGACCCGAAGTCCAACCCCTAAGTAAATGAACTGAAGAGAGGTCTGCCTCACTTTCCATCGGTTTTTATGCGTGACGTTATGAAATTTTTGTCGGTTTGGGTCAAGAAAATTAAATATGTAATAAGTTCTCTAGATGTGTCTTTCAGGCAACCTCCGTAAATCTGTTTTGGAAAAATACTAAACACTAGTAAAATTGAAATATGGCTATTTTACATAGGTTTAAATTTTTCATAATTAATTGGATCAAATAGAACTTTTAAATATAAATAAAAATATATCATTGATTTTTTAGTTACATAATATTCATTTCAAGGCTCAAAGTCCATTGTGTTCGTTCTGCTAACAAAAATAATATTAAGTAATTCAGACAGTTGTAGTGTATACGATGAAAATATAATAGTTTTATTTTCATATGCACTAACACTGATTTTAATAATTTTATTTTAAATACTTTTATTGTTTTAAACTGCCATTTTGTATGAATGCAATACTATATTATCTGTTCTCAATATGTACTAGTTAATGTTAATGTTCTTATCTCTTTTATATATATCTTGGCCTAGGTTTCAGTATTAGAAATAAGTTGTGTTTAAATTCTCGTATGTATATGCTTAAATTTAAATACTCGATGGCTTAAGAAATAATTATTCATATTATGACCTTTAATATATGCTTGTTACTAAAATATTATCTATACTTCTTTGAAAATAACCATAGCTTCTTTTGCTTCTGCGGGCCTAAAATGCTTACAACAATTTAATAATTAAGGCCACAAATTCAATATCCCACAGCGATTCTCTAAGCTTTCCTTTGACGAACCTCCCAAATAGAATACCTCCCTCGACACCATCTCCAAACCGAACTAGGCACCCGGCCAGGGGTTCATACAAAGGAGGAATGGCGAACACTAATAAAGTGCGTACGCGACATGAATTCACCGACATCTAGTGAAAATTGTTCCTGCGTAATACCTTGCCGGTACACTTTATATGCCCGGGCCCCTCGCTCCGTCTCGGTGTTTAGGATAAATTTTCGACAAACACATCGCAAATGCCCTAATTTACTTTTGGGCAGCAAAGCGAATTTATGTGGATCCGCACATTTCGATTCTATTGCTTCGGAAAGCTTAATTCAAAACACAATAAAATCAAGCTGAAGTTTATAAGCGGCTCTTGGATTGCCGCGGCTCGATGGCGCAGGCAGGGCTCGCCGACTTCTTTCTCGAATCCAAGTGAATCAATTTTGATTTGAGTTTGTTTTACCACTCAAAATTATCACTAAATCATAAAATACTGCTATAAAAATATCTTGCTTCCTCAGTGGTCCAGACAATTGACATTTAAGAATGAGTTCGTAGGATTGTTGGCCGTTTCCATATTGTATCGAACACATTTCAGTTGATCAGATATGGTTTCCACTGTTTAAATATTAAATATAAATTAAGTGTGTGATTTTCTCCGTGTTTTTATTTTTTTATTATAATTTGTTTTACGAACTTCTTTTGTTGATACTTTTAAACAAACTTGGTCTGAAAATGATGCCGACTAGATAAATTATCAAATTATAATAATAAAAATTAAAAACTTGGCAAAAATTACAAAAATATTTTTTATTAAAAGTATCAAAATGGAGTTCCACAGAGTACATTCTGTCAAAAATATTGAATTTATATAACAAATCAAATGAGAATAATATTTTCCTGTGCCTATTTATAATTTTTCACGATGTTTACAGTTTTAGTAATGAAGACCACACCCACATTTCCATTTTCCCTATTCATGCCTCTTAGATCTGCTTTTTTAGTTATATTTTATGACACGTGAGTATGTAAATCATCAAAAATATGACTTTTTCGTGCATATTGTTCATGTAGGTGTAAGCAATTAAATTTTATCTGTGCAATCTGTATCCTTTATATTTATCACTATATTATAATAATACAGGAAGGGTGCACGGATTGCTCTGCCTTCGTTGGTCAATTTTATTTGCGCAGTGAATGCTCTTGATTTAAATTAAACGAAAACAGAGAACATCAAAAAGAAAATTAAATCTTGTATTTTTGCTTGTTATGCATCTGTTATATTTGGTTAGTTGTTAAAACATTTCAACTGGAGCAAATGTATAATATTTTCAAAATCCAATATTGAGATTTTAGACTAGCTCACGTGGTCGATCGCAGTTGCGGCCGGACGCTGGCGTGATTTTATAAAGTATGCAAGGGTTATCATATCACGCGTAATAAAACAGACATCAAATATGTATGGAGCTACAAACTACAACTGGGGAATTTTCCATCGGCCTTCGCAATCATCGCTTTGTAATTACGGAGCAGTCGCGGCCATAATGCATTTAGATTAAAGGAGCAAAGCCAGAGGTTTGAATGTGTTTCACTTTATAGCTCACACACCTTATGTGCTAAATGCCCTTTAAGGCTGGCTCCGTAATTACTTTTGGTATGCGGGAGCCAGGGAACATAGAATTAATGACCGCAAGAAATGTCACAGCGACCCTACGCCACTGCCGGGGAGGCCACAGGGGCGGCGCTCGGGAAGCGCCTCAACCCTGCGAGAAAATACTTGTTAATAGTGTTCCACGTTGATTGGTATAAAATAGATTAGCCGAGCGTGTTTTGGATAAATAAAAATGATTAACAAAATAAAATATTCAAATATGTCGTACGGAAAAGCTTTAATTTATAAATGGCTTAGTCAAATGTAAAAATATTGCTTTACGTAAAGCAATGGCATCAATGCTTACATCTATAGCATACACATATTTTTCCTTTTACTTAAAGTTGTCTGGGTTTTCAACAATAAAAGCATTTCCACCTGCTCTTTTTTGTTTTTTTGTTTCTTGTTTCTTACACAATTTCACAACTTTCAACTAGTTCGTATAATTAAGTTTGAAAAGATCATTTAAAATTAAAATCACCCCCAATCGAAAGTTTTTTCATAAACACTTGGATATTTGGCTGATAGTATTGACCTGATTAGATTTCTTCTTAAATAACCAGCCCATTTCTATGATAAGAGATAATATAAACTGTTCAAATATATAACTCCAAAACAATTTTTTTAATAAATAATAACAGTTTTTTTAACACAAATGTTATGAGTGTGCAAATGAGCGGTTTGACATTGTTACATGAAAAGCTGTGTTATATCTAAGTGTAAAGAGCTGGGTTTAATTAAATCTAAAATGATTATCCAGTAGTGCGAGGCGGCACTGGCACAAGCCGCCGGTTACCGCCGCAGGACAATGGATTGTACCTAATTCCATATCGTGATCACGCGTTGCCAAACACACAGAATTCACGGGAGATATTTAAACATTGCCAGAAAACCACGACCGCTGTATCGTGAAATTAAGAATGCTCTGGTCTCTTTACGGCCATCTGTTCCGCTCAGAGGGATCCTTGCGTGTTTGTGAAACTTATAGTTCTATTAAAATAGCATCCACTGTGATGGCTTAGTAATTGATTAATTGAATTCATTCTTGAACATTGTAAACATAGTTTGATTGTGTGATTTTAAATGCATCCGTCATAAAGATTTGGCTCATCTGCGAGAATGATAAGATACATTCACATAATAACTACTTTTCAGTAAGACTTAAAAGACAGGTCTTCAATCTGCTTCGTGATCTCTCAGGAGCTTGGTTTTTTTTATCGCGGTAAAGTCATCCAATCTCTATTTTAACTGAGCTCTATTTTAAAAGCCTCTTGCCTTCAAAACCGAGGTATGATGAAAATGTTTTGTTTTTTTGACGTTTTATTTCATTTTCAATTTCTCTGATGAGACAAAGTGACCCATTTTCAGGTAATAAGCATGGTTTTCAAAGCCTTGTGTATACATTTACCTCCATAATAACTTTTAGGATAAATTAACCTGCCACTCCATTCTAAAGTTGTTTGATTGAATATGCGATCAATATAACATACCTACGCAATATTATCGAAAACGATATAATAATAAGCTTTCTAAAAATATTACCATGTATTTAATGTCACTGACTATCCCTTTCTTGTCCTATTAGTTGCGTGGACTCCGGCCTCCTAGGTTGGTAATAAGCCTCTCCTCTCCCCACCCACCCTCTTCCTTTACATCGGACGTCCGCATCAAGAACAGAGATTCTGTTATAGGTAAATAGGGGGAAGCCCATATCGATCTGAGGGTAAGATTTAGCCCCCGTACGAACTGTTTGGTCCTAATGGCTGTATGAATATTTAAATAGTACCTTCAAAATCAGAATTTATAATCTTTAAAGATCCTCCAGGACTCGTGGTGCGCTCGTATTGTGCTCATTGTTGGCTGCGGATTTACTAAATTATTTTTGATTATTCTTTTGTGCTTTGAATTTTCAATATAAAATATTTTGATATGAAAAAGAGAGTCGTGGTTTTACCAGGGATAGAGTGTTGGTCACCAGAAAGCAATTTGGTTTACGAGCTCGGTTGGTGAGAGCGTCGAGCTATTGGCGTGAAGACCGCGGGCTTATTACCCCGGGGAGTTGGATTCTGTAATGTCATTATTTCTTTTAAGTAAAGCGCAAAAATCTTGTTTATATTCAATTACTATACTCTACTCACAATACCTATACCCATACACGTCGAAAAAAAAACCTAAACTTCACATTTATTAGTATCCACCAAAATTTTATAAATTTTTAGTGAAGAATAAAAATTTGGCATACCTTTTTTGTTAAATAAACAGTTTGAAAATTTGAGACGGTTTCGATTTAAAAAATATGTAGTTATTTCCGTATTAAAAATGATTATTTACCATCTATTTTAAAACGTTGTCCCCTTTTGAGATCTATTACAATATTCAATTTATGCTGGATTTCCTTTCTCGATAACAAATCGGTCAAATAATTTGAGCCGTGACATTATTCTGATAAAGAGCATTTTAAAACAAAATCCAGGATAAAAATAATAATGTTAACTCACCAAAATTTGTAAAAACCTGGTTGTAAAGTCAATCAATTGTATCATTCAAATATTGTTCAGTTCAAAATATCTCAGCACAGTCTGTTTTAAAATATCATACTTTACAAAATTTTAAGAATGCTTAGCATGACTTATTTTAAACGGCAGTTTCATGATATTGTATTCATTCAATCATTATTTTTTATAAAATTAATATCACCCAAATTTTCAATTATGTAACATGTTTATACCATCATCATAAGAACAGAGCACAAGATGCTTCTTCCCATTGTCCTGTGACTTTTAAAAATGTGATTTTCAAGACTGTAGGTAAGTAAATTGTAAAATAATAAATGAAATTACCGCTATACAGAAATTCAATTCCTAGTTTATCAAAATATACATTTATTAGCTGTGATTCTCAAAATTCAGATCAATTTGTATTATTTGTCTTATCATTATCAATTTTAATAATCATACAGGAATTTCATACAAAAATTGCTTACTCTCCAGGCAAAATAGCTACTAGATCAATGGCACATTTACCCGATGACATATTCATTTTTAAAGTGTCAAATAAATCTTTTCGTAAATTAATTTCAGTTTTACCTTATTATGCATATGTGTGTAAATGCGTTTTGTTCATTAAATTTCAGCTAAACTATGTACTATAAACTGAAATAATTACTTTTGAAAATTTTCAATAAAGTGTACTAACTTTACTTTCTTTCTTGGCTCCACGTCTATACAACGTCTTTTTTGTTTTCAAGAAGAAAATGTATAAAGATATATACTAAAGTAAATTGATTCGTTTCAATATCTACTATAATTATATCCATTGTGTGTGTGTGTATGTTTCATTTTTTGGTTTTCTATAGAATATCTTAAAAGATACAACGCTGATTTTTAGCAGGTTAGTTTAGTAAATTTTTCCGCAGCTATGTGCCAAATTTCAAGACGATAAGATAATATTTTTATTCATAAACTAATTTAATAAAATATGCTTTAGCGAGTTTCAATATGTACAAATTATAGGATTTTATTGTTCACCGCGAGAATTTCAAATTTAAAACTTTTACAAAAAAACAAATTTTGATGCTTTTTAGAAATTTCAGTTGATGTCAGCTTGACACAAGTACCAATTTTATTTTTTTATCGAAATTGCGTTAGACATTATTAATCACAGCATTAAAAAGTCAAAATGCCTCCGAAAACGTCATTCTATGACGGGCAACATTTCTAGTTATATCATAATGTTCAAATTTAGTAAATATTAATTAGTACGTGGATTTGTATTTTATGAGTGATAAAGTAAAAGTTAACCGCTCAGAAATACTTTTCAAAAGCGAGGGATAGTTATAAGGGTAGACGAGTTGCCGGGCACCAGCGTCCAGATAACGCACCCCAACTATCCGTGCACTCGGAGAGGAGAGGAGAGAGCGTCCAAAAATTTGAATAGCATCCTCCGAAGACGGGGCGAGGGTAAAGTCGGGGTGCGTGTGTGCGTGCGATCGATCTGGGGGCGGACGGGGCGGGGGGCGCCTTCAGGTGCAACCCTGCCCCCCCGGCGGAATAATCACGCGCCGGGGGCCGCTCGGCCGCCCCCTCCAGCCGCCCACGGCCGCCCACCGGCCCCCTTTAAAGCCACTGGCGAGCGGAGGAAGTGACGTGTGTGGGGGCTAGTGGATGCTGGGGGCGGTGCGTAGTGCGGTCAACGCGAGACTTAAAGGGGCTGCCTCGCCAGAATTATTATTAATAAATTGTCACAAGATATTTGTTTGATTATCGTCACGGTGAGTAGTATACACCATATGAGATAAGATCACGAGCACATAGTCTAGCTATAAATAGTAAAAAATTAGAATGTTTGCATTTTATAAAGATTAACGGTTATTTCGTGATGCATGAAGAGCACAAGGAAAATGCAACTCAATCAAATATAATAAAATATATTTTATAATCCTGTATATAGTTTTCTTTCAGAATAAATATATAATGCTACATCAATTACTATTGGTCTCGAGTCCATTAACTCATGGTTCGTTCCGACTTTAAGCGATCGGCACATCGATTCACACAAATTAATCGATATAGTATAACCTACATTATGATTTTTTGGTGGTAACATCTGGGTCTTGTATTTTTTACAGCAGGAAAAAAATCAATAATTTCTTATAATTTTACACCGCAAGAGAGATGTGTCTAAGTAATAAAAAAAAATTATTATGGATTTAATTTTTTAATATAATATTTCCTTTGAATAAAAAGAAGCACGCAAGGAAAAACAATAAGTGAAACTATTTTTATATTTTAAAAGTTTATGTTTAATTTTATTTGTATATACCGGAGCAGACAACCAATGAATTCATAAAACAGCTTAGCCACATATATTTTCATTCTAAAACTTTCACCATTCAATTTTACGTAGTTTCAAAAACTACACATTATTTTTGGCGATAATATTTTTAAAATGGTTAAACCAATTAAAAGTGCATTATAAATGCATAGACCGTTTCAGCGTTGGATTTTATTATTAAGATATAAGGAAACATTAAATATAAAGCACATGCTCCCTTGAGTAGACTTGTAAATGACTCATTAGAGTGACGATTTGCCAATATCCATCGTTTAAGCTCGTAAAATGTCACCTGGTAACTTTACATTAACGTTTACGTTACGTTTATTGGAATATTCTGCACACGAAGAAACATGAAAAATTCCTTACATTAGAAATTCCTAAATAACACCGTATCATAAATCATTAAAAGGAAAGTTTATTATAAGCATTACTGTACTGTAAAACAACGAATTTTATACATATATAATTATAAATGCTGTCGATAAAATAAATAATTGTACAAACGGCAACAGCTAGAATTTGATTGAAGATTGCAGTATGGATTTGAATAAATATCGTATTAAGACGAATACACATTATAATGTACACAAGTAAGACCGTGTATAATACAATATAGGCAGAGGACGTGTCCAAATCGCGAACCACGTGCTAGTGCCTCCCCCTGCAACCCCACGTGCCCCCCGCCCCCGCCGCAGCCTCCCTCCCCCGGTGGGCTTTGGTAAAGGCTTACTAAAACGCTCAGGCCTAATATTTATAATATACCATCACAAAGTTATGTGTGCGCTGGCCCAAGAAATTAATTTAGATATTTAATTTGATATTTGAACACTTCACTTTGCAGCACTAGCAATTTAATACTATGCGCACTAACGAGTATTAGATGTATAAACAAGGATCGCGATATATAAAGAATATTAGCTTCGCATCAATAGGGTTGGGAGAGTTGAAAGCAAGAACAGGGATACATGCAGGCGAAGTAGTACCCGATAGGTCAACAGTCCATGTACATTTTTTTCAGTCATATATACATATATATATATATATATATATTATACATAATACTATATTTAACATTACACCAGTACCATGTATATGTACAGATCTGAGAATATGAAAAAAAATAAACGGCATGATTTTTCCATATGGTATAATCTATTACTCTACTACGGTGGTTGCGACTTTTACACCCTAGTATATATCTCTATTCAAATAATTACACTTCCCTCGCGCACTGGACAGTTCAATGAACCTAAAATAAAGTATAAATTTATATAAAATAATCTAATTTATTTATAATTTAATATTTATTGACGATTAACTATTTTTAAAATAAATCTGGTATCTTCACATTTTTGTTAAATTTTTTAACTTTCGTAGAGCCAAGAAACTAAATTAATTTCCAAAACAACACTAGCGTATTATCAGAAAGCCCCTGATGCCAGTATCGACCGCGTCCACTGTACGATTTCGTACGTTGGCTTCGCATCTAGTTTACATCCAAGTCTAAAATTACTGAGCCTGCGGACCTACATACGCACCCCACCCCTCGCCCGCGGCGGCCTGGGCCCTAAACGTCTCAAGCACCAGCCTGACGTAGGCGCGAGCTCCCGGGATCTCCAACGGTCAAACGGCCAAATTTGCCCTATATAAGGGACAGGGCTACACGATCTTACAGTCCTGAGCCAGAATCTAAGTACGTTTGAATCGAACGCACGTTCGGGAAAGAGAGGGAGGTTCGAAACCCACCCCCGCGGCTTCCCTTCTCCCTCGCTCGTAGGGGACGAGGTCCAGGCTGGAAGCTGTATAGTGGACGTCCCGCATGGCTTGACGGGTATTTTCTGTTCCTCTCGGAAAAGGAATATACGAAATTCGGGCACATTCGGCTAGTGTGAAGTCGGAGGGAGGGCTGCCTATTAATTCCACAGCACTGTGGCGGCTGAAACGAATAAACTTTTGAAGCGGCTCATATTATGTTGTAAATAAGCATCGAGACCTATTTTTATTTAAAATTGAAATGTTTAAAAAAAGTTAATTAAAACTTAGTACCGTGGAAATAGTTTTAACAAAAAACTAACCAGTAAAAAAAAATATGTTTGCAGTTTTTTTTAAACGTTTATTGATTTATGTACATCTTTAGGTCAATATAATAAAATAAACCACTATGTTTAACCATACGTTCAGGTCGATCAAAGTTTCAACCAAATTTAATAAAAATGCTCACATTTGAATCAGTACATCGACTTAATCATGAATTTATTTCCAATTTAATGCTTCCGAATCAAGCTTTAAAGTCATATTTAATTTTATTTGACTATTGATTTAAAACCAAAATCTTTGACTCATATTTATATATCGATACATTCGACTGTGTCACGAATATTCAAACGTAACATTTACAACAAAATATAAAACATTAAAAGTGTTGTAATGACTTCAAAATCAATTTGTACTTGTACATTATGTTTATTATATTTGCACCGGTGCATATAAGCGCGCGGCGAGTGACGAATAGCGAAGCAATAAACCTAACGACATGCACTTAGTGCAAGTGCTCTGAGCTCTGAACCCAATAGCGAGGTATTTGAAATTACATTGTTGCAAGTAGAAGCTATACATACAGCCGTGATAACTGTATTATGTCAATAGTATTTGGTTATTTCTTAAAATTACAAAATCAACGTTGCCAAATCTATTGTGAGCAGACGACGTTAATAATAAAATTTCAACTTGGCAATACCACCGTACTACAGTATCTAGTATAAATAATAAAAAATCTTTTGTATAATAAAACATTTTAATATTGCAGATAAATTAATAACTAATATAAAATATAACCCATAAATTTAACAGGTTTTTTTGTATGTTTAGAAATATTTATTTATCAACATTAAAGTAAACAAAGATATCAAAGTTCAATCGTCGATAACGACGTTAAAAACTGGATTAACCGTAATCTGCTCAATTCGACAGTAGAACCTTCATAAGAATCAATCATGACATAATTCTTTATAAATGAATTATTTATTTTTTTAAAAATATGTCATGATTATTTACTTTTGACAACTACGCTGTAAAGTAAATTTAGTGACAACTAAGACAATTCATCTTACTGGAGTTGGTTCAATGGGCGGAGTGGTGCACAGAGACTTGGACGACCGGTGAACCCTGTTGGATTGACTGCAAATAAATTGTTGCAATGATTACCGTGACGATCTCATATCCGTTTTGAATTGAGTTTAATAAGAATGAACGTGCAATCTTTAAACAATGTCCAATTCATATTATTGTTTATATCATGATTAATTTGGTCAAATATTAAAAAAGAAAAATAAATACTTTCAAATATATTTTTAAAAAAAAATGGTCAACGCTATCGATCTTTTAGAAACATTCACATACAAGCGGATTTTTAAAGAATTTATTCACCCAAGGAAGAACTGGAATACAAATATACAAAAGTATCTTAATGGTGTATTATACTTTGAACCATTAATGATTGTTTTTGTGAATATTTTAAAATACTTCAATTTAAAAAAAAAAAATTAAAAAAATAGATCGATTGCTATGAATATTGTATGACGGATACATTTATATGTAAAAACAAATAAAATACATTGTAATTTTGAAAAATTTAATTTATTTATGTATCTCAATTAATTAAACAATGTGTTTAATTTTAAATATTCTTGAATTTATATTCAGCTTTCAGTGGTTGAGAATAGTGAAATATAAATGGGACGTCGCTTGATAGTGATATGATGGTACATACACAGTTTATATGTTTGATAACTTCTTAATGTGATTCAAACTCATCTGAATATCTAATATATTATAAATTACGTATGAAATTTTACAAGGTGTAAGCAGACGTCACTGTCCGCAATAGTTTTAATATTTACTTGGTAATCTGTAGTGTGATTTAGTCCGTCAATAAAACACTACCCAAAATCATAAAAGTCGCGAAGTACGAAAAAGGTGAAGTTGAGAAAGCTCGATCGCAAAACAGTTTGCTTAAACAGAACACAGGTACATGGTCAACAAGAAAATTTCTAAAACGCTTACAATAATTGTATGTGTGTGCACATAAAAAACGAAGCGATTATTTTATTTTTTGCTAATCTGGAATATATTTCCATGGTCAATTCTCCACTATCTCCGTTTCGCTCGCTCTCTAACAACAGTGAAAAGAGGCCAAAATGTGTTGCCAGAATTGCGTAATAACCCTAAACTTAAAAAAAAAAATTAGTTAGGGATTTAAATTTTTCATATCGACTTAATAAAACAGTTATCATGATTAACAAGACGCCAAATTATATATTTTATGATCTTAGACATGTTACTAATTCTCAAGAAACAATGAGTCACGGAATAATCGACGGTATGCCGTGCTACTTTTTTTATAAATTACATTTCATAGTATGATGCACTGACGTTTGGAAGATTAATATAACTGAGATATTCTTTGTTTGTAAATTGCTATATCATGCAATTGTGTGACATGTTGAAAAGCAATGCTTATGGGTGCATGACCAAGACGGCGCCCAGTCTTCGGTACGGTCTGGGCCCTGCAGTGGATAATTATTGGTAACATTATCCACGACAGGCTGATTTAATTTATAATACTTTATATGTAAACAACAAAATATAAATAGCTAAATGCTATGGATATAACGATAATTTTCGTTTGTGAGCGTCAAGGTCAAAAGCAATACGGTTTAATGGACTCGGTCTGAAGAAATTCTTGAAAAGCGAAAGAATTCATAAATAAAAAGAATCGTAATCTTCTAGTCGTTTGCCTACAAACATTTTGTTGCCTTGATAAGTATTCTCATTTTTGGGTAAATATATATAAATATAATATTTTTTTGTTAAAAACCTTATAACTTTCTTTTCTTTTCTTTTTGCATGACATGGCAACATTTTATAACATGCAATTTCTATTTTGTCCAGTTTAAAGGCAGCGTATCCGCACAGTGCGTAGAGGACGCAGCATCCCTTCGTCCTCCTCCTTCTAACGCATGCCCTGTGGCCGGTCATATCGGCTCCGTTGCCAAGCGAGAAGGGCTCTTCGTCTAAAGTCGAGGTAGCTACATGAATTCTTGAAAAATACAAATTCGAAGAAGACTTCTAAAACCAATAATAGGACAAGAAGTTGCACTTTGGAAATACTCTTCGAGTGCCACATTCTGCATTTGGCGATCAGGCAAAAAAACTTTTAACCCACACTTGATATATTTTAACTATATTTGCTTTCATATATATGAACACCATTATTTTTAAATTTATTTATTTAAATAAGTATACAAATTTTTCAACGGATATATAGTCACTAGCTTTCAGTCAAATTTAAGTTTTAAGTCTAATTACATTTCAAAAATCCCACTTGTCATATCTATACAATATATGTAATTATATTTTTCATCGTTCAATTATTAAATCAACAGTTTATGCATTTTTTTAATGCTTATAAATGTTTTGACCTTTCAATTTTATAGTAATAACTTATATTGATTACAAGTCTTCTTTTTTGTCAAAAAATGTACTTTAAAAAGTGTTTTTAGCAGCTTTATTTTCCTGTAGGATAATTTATCATCAATTATTTGAAGATTTATAAAAAATATCTTTATATTTATAAATTTATTATAATCCAAACAATTTTATTTGAAATTAATTCTTACATCTCTGCTATAAAGTTAGTTACCTGTTTTATTTTTTTTTTCTTAAGACCGTAATGCCTGCCTATTCTTACCTGTTTCGAGCACAAATAAGCACAAGATTTTATATATATGATGCCATCTCTCTCGTGCAGCGCAGGTAAAAATCTAAAAAAATCTACTATCAAAGCTTGCAACCAATCTGGTCGACCAGTTTGGTGCATTTTAATAATATTAAAAGTGTTGTTTGTTGCCGCTAAAAACTTTTATTAATGAAATATATCGTGGTATTTGAGAAGGAGATTGATATCGTTTTTTTCGCAATGCCGATGAAAGATTACGTCATCGGTTTACTTTTGGTACATGGCCGAATGATTCACTTTTTCGTATACTGGAAAAGGCAGTACAATCTCATGTTAGTCACATCTTACTCACGGAATCCGGTTCTGTCTCGCATCGCAGCGCCAAATTCCTCAGTCAAATTTCTAATCATGAATTATAATAATACATCGAAACAATAATTTATTTAAGAGAATTCCGGAATGAACTATTGGAATTCGAATATAGTGAAGGCAAATAAATGAAATTATCAAAAAACCTCTGTAATTCGCACTGTAATAAACTGAATACAAATTATAATGCGAATCACTTTTACATTATGAAAACATTTGGTTCGTGTAGGCATACATCTCTCACATTGCTACGTGCATAATGCAGTCACACTGACAATTGATAAAACACTGAAGAGAGGATGTGGGGTGGACCTTGCAATTCCATCAATTGATGCGCCAAGGGTTTTAAAAACGCTTTAGTGTTGTGCGATTGATATATTACCCACATATTCAAATTTTTCATTCAATTAAAACTCTTCTCTATAGTTTTAGTTCTAGTGATGATGGTGTTTTGAGAAGAACGTTGTATTATTTTTTTAATTATAATATATTTAAAAAAAAAACAGTAATCTCGTGGTTCGCGGTATTAAAAACGACATTTTAATAAATGCAAATTTGTTGGTTGTTTTTAGGGCACGCCGGAAGACCGGCCGAATATCGAAACAGATGCATCTGCAAATATCATTTTTGAAACAAACAGATCGTAAATTCTAAAATAAGAACGCTCTCCCTTTGGCATCCCTGGCCGCAGGGCGGGGGGCGCTGGGGGGGCTATCGCCGTCCCTCTTTCGGCCGGCCTACTGGACACGCCGGCCGCCCATTTCAATTTGAAAAAAACCTAGAGCCTAGGCCCTGCGCTATCGGCGTCTCGCTCTCTCCGTCGTGGAGAATCGAGCTGCGTCCGAAGGGCGAAGGGCCGCCAGGGCTGCTCCGCGCGCGTCCCGGTCAAACCGGGCACTTGCTGCTCCGGTCAAAAAACACCATCCCTAAAATTAGTGCAGCGACAACTTTCATATTTATTTAAAAATTACATTCAAAATGCACTCTTGGTGTGCTTTTTTTCCACATGTATGCGAATAAGTGTATCAATACGAATTTCAGGGTTTTAAAACAGTTTATTTAAAAAAATAACACTTTTTTGAGTGAATGTGATAGTGATTGAATTGTATTTCTATTTACATTTCATTTGCAGTAAATTTAATATTTAAAATCTGAACATTACTTGTGCCGTTAATAAAAAAATATTTTGGACATTTAATGTTGTTGAATATAAAAATTTGATATTTTTTTCATTCTGATAAAAAAATTTGGCGGTCGTATATATTTTTATTCATTTAAAAAACTTCCACACAATTATGTTATACATAATTTAACTTTAACATTTATAAAGTTATCATCCAATTGAAAAAATATTTTTAAAATGATTATATGTCGATTATTCGTGAATACAAATATTATTTAATAACTGAGTGTACAATACTTGATGTTTTATTATTATAAATGTTTATTTGTAAACAGTCTATATTTTTAGGAAAAAATTGTACTTAAATGTGTATTATTATGATTTAAAAAATAAATATTTAAAACAAGCCGGGTTAAAATATGGTCAAAAGACAAGGACGGTGTGACACCCTGGCCCAGTAGTAAACTATTGAAACTTTTCCTCGTAGACGGTCATCCCTGTCGCACACAAGGGCTGCCAAGGCTGCGTCTTGAAAGGGGACGATTTGATCTCCGGCGGTCCGGTGGCCGAGCGCCTCAGCCCCGTGCGAGAGGGACGACGCGCGGGGTAGTCTCGCGCCGTCCTTGTCTCTGATAATTTCGGCAGAGTTTAGAGGAAATCTGGCCTACCGTCCGGCAGTCGACATTCATCCACGGACCCGCGCGGTCACAAGCCACTCCGCGGTCGAGCCTCGCTGTTATAATTTATTTTTGATATATATCGTTGTTTACGACCGGTGATCGCGCGCGGTGTGTGTGTTTGTTTTACTTCACGTCGCCGATACGACTCATTCGCAAGAGACAGAAAGTTCGCAGTGATTAGACACGTGTTGAATATTTATACTCGACGGTATTTTGATCCTGAAGTGTCGGTTTCGGGAGCACCCTTTGTCCGCATCACGCTTGGCCCGCGTGTTCGCTGACGGCGCGCGCCGCATGTATTTGTTTATGTTTTATGCCGCGGCCACTTGCACTTTCAAAACAACTCTCGCCCGAAAATCCTGTGAGCAGAATCTACCATGAATTACCCGTCGTCGTGTCGCTCAAAAACTTTGCATAGTTTATATTTAACCGATGATGAACAAAATGAATAACTAAAAAATGTGATTTGACGTTTAATTTCTGTTTAATATTTTTTAATTTATTTTTTTAAGTGTAAAAGTTTCGAATAATTGGACTGATATATCAGACGCTCCGCTCCGTTCGGCCGTGAAATAGACAGTGAAGGACAGGCTTTCGTGACCACCAGTGGAGCCAGTGCGCGCCGTCGACAGTCGACGAATGGCTAACAACGGCACCGTGGCATCAACATTTCCGTCCAGCCGGCATCATTGCAAGGATTGCGGTCTCTACTTTGAATCTGGGAAGTCTCTAGAAGTGCATCTTCAATACCACAAAGAGAATTTACTGAGCAAGTGGGCGACTCAGGCTCAAAGCGCTCAGAATGACTTAGAGAATAACAACAACACCAAAGTAAAACGCGAAACAGCAGTGGCCGCTCCGGCGGACTCGAGTGACGCCATGATCACCAAACCTAGTCCGGAGTTTCCGCAGCGATCGACCCCGGAGACCTCTGCGCCTTTCGGACATCCTGCTACACCGCAGAGCTATCACAGCGCTCCGTCACCATATCAGACTCCCGAGCAGACGGGATTCTCGCCTGGGCAATTTCCTCCTTATGGTCCTCCGCCATTTGCTCACGAACAGCCCGGATCCTGGGAACAAGGTCACTATGCAGAATACGCACCACACAAGGCGCCGCGCTTTCACCCTTACGGCGGTCTCCCACCCGATCGGTCGTCGCAAGTGTCATCCTCCAGCCCCGTGTACGGGCAGCCGCTCAATCAACCGACTCCATCGCCTTCGCCGAAGCAGTGTGACAAATGTGGTTTCGTATGTGATTCCGCAGCACAACTTACAGAGCATTGCTCGTCCTCTCACCCGCCAACGCCGCAAGGACATTTTCATCAACCGCAAGGTTACCCGACTAAACACTATGGCGGTTTTCCTTCGGAATCTGATGCAAAAGTAAAAGAAGAGCAAGAGGAATCGGCTGATATTCTCGATCTCGACTCTCAGAAGGTCGTGCATCCCGGTGGAGAAGAGAGCGGGCCCTTCGATCCGGCGTCTTCGCAGCTTCACCACAACGGGCCGAACCCGCACCCCGTGTCTGCGATGCTTCCTTGGCCCGATCAAAAACTTTACGGCCATTCTCATTTAAACGGTGAGCCAAAAATGTTTTCACAGGAGCACAAAATATACGACCAAAAACCGTTCTCGCATGAGCCAAAATTATATTCGCACGATCAAAAGCTTTACCCCCACGACCAGAAAGTGTTTTCATCGCACGATTCTAAGAACTTTATTCATCAGGATCCAAAGTTATATCAACCGCATCAAATGTCTATGAACGAATATCAGTCAGGAGTCTCTACGTCTGGTCAAGATATTCAACCACCGTATCGACCGTTCGACTCTCCCGCTGGTCCTCAGATAACTAGCACTCAAGCTTCCAACCCCTCAGCAAATTCTGTGCCTCCGATATCCGGCAAAGGCGCTAACTGGAAATCCAACGAAGCTCGGCGGCCGAAAACATACAACTGCACTGCTTGTAACAAGTGGTTTACGAGTTCCGGTCACCTGAAGCGTCACTACAATACGACATTGCACAAAAATGCCGTACGCAGCTCGGGGCAACCGGACCCGGCTACCCTGCCCATCAGCACTCACCATCACCCGTCGCGGGACCCAACCCACGGAGGCAGAGGACAGCCGCCCTCCGCCAGTGACCCCAACACGCAGAGCCCGCTGCCCTCCGACGACGTGCGGAGTCCAGATGATGGCCACGGGCCCTCACAGTTCACCGCGCAGAGCTTCGACCGTCCGCAACACGCGGGCATTTCTCAGTCTGTAAAAGGGCCGTACATGCATCAGCAGCCCAACATAGGTAACAATCAGCTCCTCGGCAACAATCCTCTAGCTAATCACCCTCTTCCTCATCAGCTGGGGTCTCATCCCCTGACGATGGGTAATCAACCGCCCGGGCTCGGCAATCCACTCGATCCGGGACATCACCATCAAGTTCTTAAATCATCTGCCCAACCTAGTTCCGTTTCCAATTCTGTAGGGAGTCCCCCAAACGGGCAAGCAGGTCCCTCCGTCCAAGCAAACCATCATTCGAGGGGCCTGCTATCAATTTCAACCAGCAATACTACAGCCCAGGCGCTGCCGCCGGCTACTCCTCCCATTACGGCGCACAGCCTCCCCCCGTTCAGTCACTTGCCGGGCAACCCCTACAGCCCGAGGCCTTCGGACCACCTGGCGCATACGCCCCAGGATCCCACTCACACGGCTTTATATTTGGGACAGAATTTTCAGCAGAGTTTGGGTCCGAACTACCCAAACGCGATGTCCCCCCACGTTATGGATACGGTTTCCAACAGCCTTCATACAACCAATCAAGCTACTATTGGTGAGATTCAAGAGCATTATAACATGCAAGGAATGGAACTGCCCCCCTCGGGGCCTCTGCCGAGCTTCTCGCAGTTCCAATCCCACCGTTACGGTCTTATAATGCCTAACTTCTCACCGATACATAACGTGGGGGGTTCCGCCCCCGGCGATTCGCCGCCAATTCAAAGCTACTTGATCGTTGACAGTCCCTACTCGATCATCCAGCACAACGTGCCCGTGGAGTTCTGCCCTGACGACAGCAGCGTTGACACTGCCGATTCTGACCCGCAGCAGGGCTACCATCTCACTACGCTAGACACTATCCGTTCGGTCAAGCAGGAAAGCTATCCTCTCGACAATATGATAACTATCAAGCAAGAGGAAGCTGAAGACATTTCTAACAAAGAAAATTACGAATCTCAAGTCAGTTCGCCTCCCAGTCCCGTCAGTGTCAAAATTGAGTACGAAAATAATGGCTCTCCCTCGATATCATCGACGGTGTCCGGTCCTCCTCTATCTTCCAGTAACAAACAAGCGGGAAAGACCGGTGCGGCAGAGATACACAAATGTTTCGAATGCGACAAGCTTTTCAACAAGGCCTGTTATCTGACTCAGCACAATAAATCATTCCATTCTGGTGCAAAACCCTTCAAATGTGTCCGCTGTGGCAAACGATTTCCAAACGATGCTTCTTACGAGGAGCACTACTCTAAGCACGCAGGAGAAAAGCCATTTAAATGTGAGCTTTGCCCCAAGCAATTCAACCATAAGACGGACCTCAGGCGTCACATGTGTCTGCACTCCGGCGAGAAGCCGTTCTCTTGCTTCGAGTGCGGCAAGGGCTTTATCCGCAAGGATCACATGCTCAAGCACAGTGACACTCATCGCAAAAAGAGCTCCAGTGCGTCCAGCGGGCTGTAGGGAGTCGGCGTCAAACATTGTAATATAACATATCTCACGGCTTTGCCGACTTAAGCTTCACCCCTTTACATATCACAGGCAATATTTCAATTTGCAAAGCAATCGATTTATGCAATACGCATATCGTCTTTACCGATTTCTAGCGATAGTTTTGTTATTTTTGATCAGGGTTTAGAGTAGTTTGACTGATTGTTTTACTCGATGTGACCAGAATACAGGGCACTTTTTTGAACTGGTTAAAAGTTGGTTTATAATTTTTTGTATGTAGAATACTATTTCTTTGTTGTATGTTTTAATGATATAAAGGCTGTAACGACGGCGGGACTGGGTCATTCCACTTCTCCGCGGAGTGCATCAAGGTGACTTCAGGACGAAAGGTTATTGTCTTATATTCTTACCTGCCGGATAATCACTTGTTTTGATCGGTGCAGTTTTTTATGCTATCATAGTGATACAGGTTTTCAACAATAAGCATTATTAGTTACTTGTTGAAAATGTATTAATTTTGTGAGATTACATTTCTAGTTATCGTTTACTAAGTTATTTCTTGGTAGTCTGTATTTTTCCTTGAGTTTGTGATTATCTGTTAATATACTATATTATAATTGTACACTCTCCGTACGCGTGTGTATGTGAGTTATACCAGAGTTGTCGTCAATTGGAAATTCTATAACTATTTCTACTGTACGAATATTTGTTTGAGAAATTTATTTCGAATTTAAATTTTTTATCAACTACCTCATCAAGATTTATTTTATGTGAAATACAAAATCCTCGAATTTGCCAAATTAAGCTACATAAAAATTACAATTGAAAATAAATAAATAAATATGGAATTAGGTTAATTATTTAGAAATAGTTAATGGAACGAACATATTATAATGCAATTATGAAAATGATTGAATTTGTATTTAGATATTAGGTAATATTAAATAGTCCTACAAAGAAACCATAATGTACAAAAATACTTACAGGTGAATCGAATATACCTACCCATTCAAAATTTCAATTTAGCATGAATTTACACTATTATGAATTTGTACAGACGGGTCGCATCGGTTTGCTTAGACGACCGAGTGGCGTGAATGTTGGGAGACCGGGAAGGAGGTGACGAAGCCACCGGTTGTGTTTCAGCTAGATCAAGCATGTCTTTATCTTTTTATTGGAGGGATCTCGTTGCCATTTACATCGTGTAAGGCGTGACGAAATACTTTGTACGTTAAGCTTTTTTACATATCTTTTTAAATTAAATATTTCAAGAGGATTTTTTTTAACTTCAATATAAATAAATTTGGAATGTTGTTACGTTATTTAATTAGTTTATATATTTAATTAATTGTTAATGTTTAGTTTGATTTCCAAATCCATACACGAGCAATACGCATACAATTTTCTATACATTCCCTCAGTCGTGTGGCTGTATGGAGTTGGAAATTGATTCTTCGACAAAATGTTATGGTAGATAATTTTATAACACTCCAGTAACTAATTCTATTCATAAGATGCCTTTTTATAATTTAATTATTTTCATATTGTTTACCATGAAAATTATTTTCATCGAACCTATAATACAATTGACTACCTCAATAGATACTATCTGAAAACACACTTGCAACATACGACACTCACAGGAAGCCCCTACCGGGTCTCCCCGGCGGCGAATGTCATTATCAAGTGCCTCTGGTGCGACTGTGTTTTCAGACTACAGTATGTTAACTAACTATGACAAATAATTACAAATGAACTAAGTATTTTAAAGTCTCGAGCATATTGCCTACTCGACTAATAAAACAGATCTATACTATTATATCTATATCAATAGACAATATTTATTTAGCATTTATACACACAGAACAAAGATAATATTATTGAGCCGGGATTTACAATGTTAAAAAATTATGTAGGTACTGTAATTGAATCGCGATTGAGCTAGTGCTGACGCCCGTGCACTTCCGCCGCCGACCTCGGCGTCGGGCCCAGCCGCGTCCCGGGCGAGCGGCGTCGGGCGGAACGCGTCCTCGGTACATTTCCGCGGACACCGGCTATCGCCAGACTCAAAGTAATGTAAATAAACACTTGACCATAAACACGTGCAAAAGAACTCGTCGGAATGATACCCGACTTTTAAATAAACCAATCGCATCCAGATTATTTACAGAGTGAACCTATCTACCTCAACGTCAGAGTACACTACAGAACTCATGATTAACATATATAGTTAAAGGTGTATATACGATATCGTAACATACAAATAGGCTAAGAATTAAATTAATCGTTTCTAAATCATAAAGTTGTAAGGATATTTTATATTTGTCAGTTTGTTCTCATTATGTTGGTATTCTCTATTGTGCCATCCTCGAGTGTTGTGGTGACGTCGTGTTGTTAGCGTTGCCCGCCCGCAAGTAACTCGTGGCAAGATGAGTCCCGCGGCCCTCCGCCCGCCGGCGTCCTCGGCTCGGCCCTCCCTCCGGGCCGCCGGGCAAGGTTGTGTTTATATTTATGTCTGCAGTAATGTAAATAATATATTATTTTATGTTTAAATCGAACAAGTTACCAAGATGTGGCTAATGGCTGTTGATTCTGACATATCTTGCCACAAGTTGGTGCATTTTATAAAAATTAGTGCATTTGTAAGATATTTCTTTTATTAATTATTGAATATTTGTATTTAACCTTTGTTGAGTTTTTAATAGACCGTGTGGTCGTGTTTATTAGAATTAAAATTGTACAGTCATTCTCCGATCAGTATGGAATGTTAACAACTATTATTGTACGACATTAATTTTATATTATTCTTATATATTATTTTGGTGGCCATTGACTTTCCGACCTCGAGGCGATGCAGATCAGCAATACTCACCAACCTCCCGAGGTGTGCTTCCTTACTTTTATAAAGTCTCTTTTATGTGTCCATATTTGAACTAATTACATCGCGTCGAGGCGGGATTGTGGTGAACCATTACATATCAAAATACCTATCATTTTGAGCTGATATTGATGTAAATTATATTATTAATTTCCTTTAGGAAAATCATTGCAAAATATTAATACAAAAACGATGACATATCGCAATTATAAATACGATAAAAAAGAACCTGTTTTTTATTATATCACTTTCATACATTCATTACTTATCAAATTTATGATGCTACACAAAAAAGTATTTTGGTTTGTTTGTCTTGTATGGTAATCACTTGCATAGTTCCTCGGCAGCTCTATGGCCGAGGTAACTGGGGAAGTTGTCGGTCGTGACGTGCCAACTTCCCACATACTATATTCAGGAACATTAGTTAAGATATATAACTGTTTTTAAGAATTATCGATAAAAATGAAGATATACCGTAAGTCTTGGTGAAATAGTGGAAGTAACTAGTATAGTTCTCATAGGATGTAAGAATTAATTTTATTTCTTAAGTAATTTCCCTCTAACGAGTCTCAGCGCGCGAGCCAGAGATCATTCGCCACTGAGAAGTTATTCCCATTAATAGTATAGTGTTCTTATAAGTGACGATCATTTGCGCGTTAGGAAGTTGAAATTATCAATTGCAACAATATGTATCTACCGACCTGTACCACTACTTATTTCTGCGAGTGATATTAAACTGTATTGATGCTTTGTATTTCTCAAACATGTATTTTATGCGTTTGTATTTGCACTGCGGACTTGTATAAAACATCTAATTTTGCATGCGTCCCTGTTTTGTGTATCAGAAAAAATGCCGACATGTCATGTACATCTGTGCACTTGCGATCGTAGAAAAACAATGTTTCTTCCTATCCAGTGAAAAATGTGACTTTTTATCAACATTCCGAAGCAAGGCGCTGTAAGTTTTGTTAAATATTATATATTTTCTTGAACATCTTCATTTAACCCGCAAGCATTTTTACCAATAGGATGCGCGCATTGTTTATCTATCTTCGATTAATGTTATAATTAGACAAGGATTACAGATTATAATTTTGGATGTAGATGAATGTTTTAATTATATTATTCAATAAATACATATCGATTAAAAACATCATGGTTTTATTCTCAACACACTCTGTAGAGTCCCCTTTATCTTCTTAATCATTCTTTATGTACATTTTTTAATTGGTATAAACTTTGGTTTTTTAATAAATTTTGAAATATATAAATGAATATTTGAATGTTGCTATTTCAATTTTTTTATTTTATTGCGCGGAATTTCCCTAAAGAATGAATGTTATGTTTTAAACTAAGGACACTATGGCAAGTATAATATCATTTAATCATAACACCAATCCCGTGATCAATAATTGGAAGAGTATTTTGTAAGTATCGTGCGCACGAAAAGTCTACTGGAGACCGGAATTCTGCGAAGACTACAGAGGTGGGTTGGTATAAGCTTTCATATCATATAATATTAACCTAATCTAATATGAAACTCTATTCAAATGTTGTTTTTTTCCTAAAATTCATAAATAATAATTTAATCAGCTAATTTATCATTTCTTTAATTCCTCTTTTTGAACTTCATTTAGTTTGCAATTATCTCTCAGACCCGCGTTTATTCCAACTCACCACAGTTTAGAAAGATTACATAAACCTCGTAATATGACAAAACTAATAACTTAACCTGTTGCTTCGAGATTCACAAATAAATGTTGGGTTCATCATTGCCTTATTTGGTTTAAAATATATATATATGAATAAAAGTATTTTTTTTCTAACAATTAACGTCCAATATAATTACGCAGAATTACATTGAAATATGCAAATTTCATTAGGAATCAGAAAATTGATCAACAGTTTTTTTTATTCGTTTTGTATCTTATATCCTCCGCATAAGATACAAAACGAAACTCTTCTTCAATTTATACGAGTATATACGTAATATTTTTAGCAAAGTGTTACGTGTGTGAGTTTATATTTCTAGGTCTTCTGATTATTTGCTAGATTTTATTATAAGGTTGTATTTTTACAGTGAGGTTATTAATCTCACATATCATAAAACTAAAAATTCTGGAGTTTTTACATTGGTCAAAAGAGCTGACTGAGGTTACATTGTAATAATTTAAGAATTCGTGTAATTTAAATAAAAAAGAATAATTTGTATACTTCATAAAATAAAACGGTGAAAACGGTTCTAAAAAACATTCATTAGTTATTAATGTAAATAAATATCATTATTTTAAAGGAAGATAGACATATCACATTAAATTAATGTTTAAACTAAGCATAGACCTTTCTTAAAATTCTCTAAGTTACGTATTGGAATAGGATTATGGGAATGATGAACAGTAAAATCTTCATAAAAAAACTAATAAAAAATCTACTGTAACCCAATTATGTTGCAATGAACTTGTAAACTAATATGTTTATGAATTCACTTTATTTTTTAAAATGATTACTTCTTTAATGTGAACTGTCTCCTCTGTCAATTAATTTTAGCTTTGTAAGTATATTTTGTTGCTAAAATATATTAGTTATAAGATAATTATGATTCTAAAAATTATTAAATCAACTGTATTGTCAGTAACTCTCATGCCAACAGTACTGAATGCAACTGAAGATACAAAACACTTGAATCAATTGTACGCACAGAGAAAAAAAGAGCGCAGTCCTTGTTGCATAGACCACTTAAAAAGTAAGGTTAATTATTAAATTAAAGTATTTTTTTAATTTTTCTGTGTTTGGTTATTCCAGAAACTATTTGATAATGGATGTTAGTCGATACTGAAGTCCATCACTATTTGAAGTTTTATAAGAGTTGTAATAAGCGATGTAAATTGGTGCATTTACTTTATTGGACTGTACCATCTACACTGAGCCTAACATAAAGTCTTTGTTCAAAGTTCATATCAACATCAATGCATTGAACTTCCAAGAAGATTGTTGTTTGCAACAAGTTCCATGACACCAGTACCAAATATAATGACAAATGAGCGTCTATTTTTATATTCAATATCATTAATTGAATCGTTATAGAATTTAAAGTGCTATTAACCTTTTGATAAATGTTAGTCATTGAACTGAGTAATTCAACTTTCAGTGGTTGTTTTTTCAATTAATAATATTAAAGTAATTTAGACTGGTCGTAAATTCAAATAATATAATTAAGTTAGTATATTGGCGATAATTTTAAATTTTCAATAAGTCGGATATCTAGATAAAAGTAGGATACGATTAAAGTTTAACTCACTTTAGATAAAAAAAAATTCTCAATCTGGCTTTATTCGCACAGCACATTAAACATTTAGCAAAATGACTGGTAAAACAAACGATTCACATTTTATTATTTGTGTCGACTGTAAAAATCAAATTGATATGAAAAAATACATACAGGTTTATGGGGTTTAAAATTGACAGATTGGCTCATGAAAAGACAAAAAAATCTTGATCAGTTTTTTTTTTTCATGACACCGGTAGGAACCAAAAGCAAAACCCTGGCTATCGCGACCTGGCACCCGAGTTACTTGGTTACCAATCGAACCACGGAGCTGCTGGAACTGCAGGAGAATTTAACTATGTGTATGCAAGTGAGGAAGCGATTTGCCTAGTTTAAATATTTGATAACTCGATCATATTCTTGATGTCTGAAGATGTGGTTTCTAATAAATAATAATTTTGGATTTACCTTCAAACAATATAATGTTTTTAAATAACAAAAACATTCTATACACAAAATATTTTTAAAAAATTCTAATAATACTCTATGTTTAATTAACAGAAAAATATGCAGTTATTATAAGCGTTGTAGTCAACGGACATGATTGAATCATATACAAGTTGAATTCTCAAAATAAGTTCTGTACACCGCTGGACATTTTCCATCATTATATTTAATTTGGTTATCCCGAAGGAAGTCGGCTTTGATGTTTCCGGTTCAAACATCAATCAATAACACCTTCCCCCTCTAAGGAGTTAAGTTGCTTACTCGAGTTCTGAGAAGATAATTATTGCGCCATTCGAATGAATAATGAAGCTTGCACATGTGACAGTGTAAACGACCCGTTAATTAATAATTCTGTATTAGTACGTGTCTATTTTTTATCCAGCCGAATAAAACTATCAATGTATTGAAGGAAGGTCAGTGTCGCCTCCTCTGAAACTCAATTAAAAACAACTTCATACGGCGCAAACATCAACTTACTGTAAAAACATACTACGGATTTCATATACGCTCTCAGGAGCGCGCAACCTGGCTGATATAATAAAAACGCAAATTTTATTTAGTACTGAGTCTATCTATTACAACAAATAAGATCACAATCAACATCAAGATACAATATGCTGGTCAACGATCGATCAGCTTGGCTATTTTTTCAAATGAATGTGTTATAAAAATAATCAAACAATTAAAATTATATATTTTTTAATTATATCGCTAATATGTGACGTTGAAGAAATGTTACTGTCGCGGTTTTAATTATTAAAGACGATCATGATTGACAACCCCTGAGTAATGAAATTGTACTTTCAGAGTCACCAGTATTGATCTAAAAAAAATCGTCTGGGAAATAAAACATAAATTACGTAAATGTATACTTCCGTAAGAACGGCCCCCAGTTTAGGGCCGCTGCGCTGGTGACACTGACCCACTGAATTCATTGTGCCAGTTATGATAGACCCATGAAATGAATTGAATGAACCCAAACGAACCGAGCGCCCGGCGGGTGGGTCAGCGCGAGTGGGGGGTGGGGGCGTGTTATTATTTTTGATCGGGTTGTCGCCTCTCCGGGGTAATTGGTATTCGGGGTTACAGGTCGGCCGGCTTACGTATTGCCCTGCTATTCGAATCATTTTAGGCTATTGGCCGGCAAGTGTCATTGATTTGAACATTCAATATTTTACTGTCACAGTGAATTGAAATCATTCAACTCAATTCATCGCGGTTTTTTTTTTATAAGTACGTCGTTTAAATATTTTTTTTTACATATATCAATTCGTATATCATACCATATATCAATAAACTTCAACGTTTATACAAAAATACCTAGAACTTTTGATATTAATAATAACATCTTCTTCATCAAGTGCTTCTTCTCCTCAGAAGAGGTTGGCGACCATTTCGCCGAGCATATACTAATGCTGAACCGTTGTTCATGGTTTTCTAAGGGTAAACTAGTGTAGTGGGTCTCCGGATTCTCCTACACAACAATTACATAATATATAAATTTAGGCAAATAAAAATATGTACATAGTTTTATAAATGAGCCCTTAAAAATCACCTTTTTAAGAAAACTGTGGACCAGAACAGAATCAAAATCTTCTGACATTTATTTTTCAATAAAGAATGTGTAATCTCTGTATTTCAGGGGATCAAAATTAAATTTCATTTTCTAGATAAAAATCCTTTTTCTTATTAGTCGCTTATACATTAACATGATTTAAAGAATTAATTGAATCCATTAGATACCTCAAATCAATGTATTTTATATTGTATTTATAATAAGAATAATACCAAAATATTTATTTACAGATATATCGAAATAGACATTTCGGTCACAGGTGGGTATAGATATATTGTAATTCTATATCTGTGAATAATACAAGATTGTAGGTATATTAGGAAAATTTAAATTTTTAATTAAATGTTTACACAGAAGACAAATACACATAAAATGGTCCATTTAATCATCAATTTGAAAATATTTATTGTTTTATTTGTCTCGAATGTATCGATCCACTAATGCGGTATATGTGGGATTTGTTAAGATATCAAAAATAAACGTGATATTGAACACGTAGGTAAGCTACTAATATATTAACTGAGTCCATGAAGATCGTTAACCTTTCACACTTGATAAGTTTTTGGTCACGTCATTGTTACCCAAAAAATAAAAAGTCTTCGGGTCTGCTAAATGAAAACGATCTATTAAGTTCATTTGCATTTTACTATTCGATGGTGTAGAGAGGATACTGTTACCATGTTTTGGCAACAACAACAAAAAAACGACAAACCATTTTAGATTTTTTATTAATTTAATATACTCGTATATAATTTATATATTTTATTTTTTTAAATATAATTTTTAATATTTTTTACCAATAATCGGAAAATAATACTTAAAAAAAACAGGTTTATATATATAATAACATAATACGAATAGATAAAAAGAATAAACGTTTAAAGAGATCTTACTTTAGTAAAAGTACACAATTAGATTAAATTAAGAATTATGAGATTTTTCATTTGAATGATCTTGGATGATTTTGACACATTTTTTGTTTTTTAGTATTATAATGTGGCATCACGCGGGTTAGTAAGGTTAGTCAGTCGCGGATGCGTTATGCTAAAAACTGTCACATAGCTGCTCGACGTCGAACAGGTAAAGTGTAGAATTAAGACAGGTAAGTATAAATGTCGGAAGACGTATCAATATAGCGATAGCCGCGAAATCGAACCCGTGCCGTGGCTGGACGTCCGACACACTCGAATGCCTCCACAGAAACCGGTTTTCAACATCTCAACCGACCCGGGCTTCCCTCCGAGCAGTCCTCGGCGGGTTTTAATTTTTCCCTGAATACTACTATGTAGCGATGGCGCTATTCCGATTGAGTGCAGGTAGTGCACATATGTGCATTCTCACAGTTACAACAGCGGCTTTACAATAAGATGTACCAATATAATTTTTAAATTATTTAATATATTGATATAAAATAATTAAATATATTGATACCCTTAAGTTGGTATCGAGGGATGCTGAATGAACTACGGAATAAAAAAGTTGTGTTTTAGTAATATTTTTTCCTAATTGATACGAGGTTGATAAAATAAATAAAATATCAAACGAATTTCTTTCATTAGTTGGCAACCTTATAAAAAAAGGTTTATGTTGGTATTGAAACGAGTAAAATTTTTAATATTTTGATTTGTGATTAAAAGAAATCTACTTTGTACTCTACTGCTATAGAATACGTAATAATAAAGGATGTTTGCTAAGTCAATAATCGTAAAACTTCAACTTCAACTAAAACTCAACAAAATTTAAATAGACGTCACGAGTGGTGACGTCTGATATATCCACCGATATTATTCATCGAAAAAACAAAACTACACATACAAAGTCATGGAAAAAACACTTTAAAAGAATTAAAAGTAATAGAGCCACAAGACTATAGGACAGGTGCGTGTAATTTTACTTATATTTTGGAAAGCAATAAAAAAATCAGTGTTGTTGGAGGTTACAAAAAATGATGAGATTGGAAACATAAAAACTGGTGACAAGAAAAAGGCAGTAAAATTAATATCTTCCTATTCAATACCACAAACAAACTGTACGCCGACTAGATAGATTAAAAAATAGTTTTTTGTTAGTATTTTTAGCACTGACGACAGTCTCATCTTTTAACAATAGATTACGTGAAAAAATACAAAAACTAATTATTGTATTATTTTTAAGTTTTTATAAGTAGTAAATAATAGTTATTAAATGTTGCATGTTTGTAAAAAATCTAAAATGTATTCAACGCCACGCTACGTAGGGATAAAAGAATGAAACAAAGTTGGAATCTGGCGAACGATTTTGAGCGGCGCGCCAGGTCGGATGCCCGGTCGTCCGGTGCTGCGCGCGCGTTCTCAGGCCTTAAGAACTTTTCGCGATCGATGACTCGGGCCATTCTCAGCCTTGGCGGCGCAGAGGTCGCCGGCTTAATTAGGCAAGTGCATCAAAACAAAATGAAATCGACGAAACGGAAAGCGCATCCTGCCGCCCCGCTCCGCCACCGCGGCCGGCAATCAGCAGCGCGTCGGGCGCGAGCGGGGCCGGGCTCGCGCGCTCCCCGCCTAGTCCCCGCGAGGTCCCCGCGTGGTCCCCGCGTGGTCCCCGTGTGGTCCCCGTCAGCGCACCCGGCGCTGCAGACCCCACGTACACCTCGCACTCTCAATTTTATGTTTATTCGCTAAAAGTTTCGAAATGAGATATTCGATATCTTTGCGCATTACCTCCTTAATTGTGTGTGTGCACACACTCACACACAAATATAGTATATACATATGTTATATTTTGGTTGAAGAAAGTCATTATTTCTTATTATTCAGTTGATTCCAATGGTTTTTAACCACAAGGAAGATATCAATATCCAAGGCGATTTTATTAAACCGGAGAACATTGCTATATCACCCACATGTAAGAAAACATCGACCGCAAATTTTAAATCGAAAAACGCCTCATATTTGGACGCTTCATTCTGGCCACAAGTGGGTATAGATGCGCAGTGCATCTGATGTTTATAATGAAAATCAATTAAGTATGGTTGATTCTAACCGGCGTCGTCCCGCGGAGATGCCCGTAGGAGAAAGTGAGAGCGGCGATCAGGTAGGTCATGGATGGTGCAGGCGGAGTTTTGTTACGATTGTGGTAGCGCAGCGACTCGGGCTGGTTTATTCCACCATACAAAAACCCAGCGAATCAACCCAATCATTTGACAGGTAGCTGTACGTGTAGTTTTTGATAAAAAGCTCAGAATTTTACTACGGATTGTCAACATTTGTTTTTGTTTTTCAGAAACAGGTTACAATATTCTGCGCTGCAGGTGTGCTTTGCTGTCTGATTGTATTCGATGTCTACTCAATGCGTTCACTGTAATTTAATATATTGAATACATTGTAGCTTTAACGAAATAAATTCCGGTATCATAAATTATACGTTCTTTCATATATTTCGGATATAGTAAAATTGTTTTTACAAAAAAATATTGAATTTGAAATGATGGACATCATAACAGACCTCTAATTGACTTTTGGATAGGATTGAACATATTAATTTTAAAAATTGTAATTACTTTTATTTAATTAATTTGTTAAGTTTCTGATTTTTTTTAAATTTTCACGGATCATATAATCGCGATCATAATATTCTATTGAAACTACTACGAATTGTTTAGTTGCTTCCTTTTCTTACACTTCCCAGCTCGTTTCTCGAAAAAAGATATTTGATTATTCTTGATGTTTTAATGCAATTTGCAATTACCGATTTTGTGAAATTGATATTATATTTATGACCTTGACATTATCTTAAGCGTGATGTATATTATTATCAAATATTTATTCTCACATTACATCTACAGTGTTGCAGCGACGTTGCAGTATCTAAGACGGTTTGATGTAGCGTACCCAAAAGCTCATTCGCAATCGTAAATATTATAATAACAAATCTAATATATTTTTTTAAAAAATTGGGTATACAAAATGATTTTATTTAAAAAACATATTTTAGAATGTTGTGAATAAAATAAATATATATATTTTTTAAAACAATAGTATATTTATCATATAATATAATTCAGCATACCAAAAATGTACAGAGCGCATTGAATCATCTTAAAACCTGAAAATGAGTGCGATCTTCACGGCGCGCTCAAGCTGCAGGCTAAAGGCGTCGCAGCGTGCATAAAACTGCAGCTCGCCGCGCGCGCCCCGAGCCGGCAGGTCCCGAGGACCGGCAGGTCGCCGCGGCGTTGCCAAGCCTCCGCCTAGGATAGCGTTCCAGGACTCCGGCTTGGCCCGCACCATCCCGAATCTCAGCGGCCAGCCGCCAGGCCCGCAACAACGTTACAACGTTAGCCTCAATAGCACTGCAAAAGTTACAAGAATCACTGAGAACTAGAAAATCCCAAAATCAAAATTCATAAAACAAGCGTTACATGGAATATATATTATGTATGTGTCATACGACTTTATAAATGATAAATTTTATCAACCATTTACAGTGTTCATTATAACGTAAAACTTAACAGCGTACAGTAGATATTGACGGTTTCATTTGTATAAGCAAACTTGTTGATTAGAAAAACACAAGTACAAAGCTCATTAACATAGTATTCTTATGGCTTCTACCTTCACAGCGACACAACTTGCGACCAATTTGCAATCAGCCAATAGTGTCCCTTTATTTTGGGTGTTTTTATGGTTTGGCTGAGTAAACAACGCAATGTGGACGCTATCGACTAGCTGCAATTCGGCAATGAGGCAATAACAATTAGAATTCATCACTACTTTAGAAGGTTATGAGTATTATTTCTGTAATAATTATAATGGATTTGGGTCATTATAAAATATTGTAAATATTAATATATGTATTATATATACGATACATTTTTAGACATAATACAATAGAATGTTTAGAAATGTGTTTCTCTCGTTTGCCTCTCCGATCCGCCTCTGAAACTTCGTGAAAAAAGTCTGAGACGAAAAAAAGCATCGCCAGAATGATTGCAGTGCCGCGCCTGGCGGGGGCGGGGGCGCGGGTACCTGCGGGGCTCGCCAGGGAACCCCAACCACCCGGGCGGGGCTGCTTCAACGCCAAGTAGGTCCACGTGTTGTAACACACTCAGGTAAAGGTGTCTCATGGGCATACAACTTCACCTGTAAGCATAAGATGTAGATTTAGTTGATTTTGAAAGCCATGTATTTATATGGTTAAATTCTACGTCTACTCATTACTATGACTTTGTGTGAATCTAAATATATTAATCAATTAAATTTTTTAAAAAATCTAGTAACGATCGTACATCCGTATACAATGTATATTTAATTTGTTTTGACTTAATTAATATACATGTCATACAATGACTAAAATGGTAGCAGATCGCTTAAGTTTATTTTATAGGTGGTTATATTTCGATTTTCCGTCCTTAAATAAAGTGAAAGAGGTTACTAGTGTATACAATACAGTTTCTACACCCTTATCACACTTAAAACCTTATGCAATGCAATTAATACCAAGAAAAAAATTAAATTACTAGATTATTTATTTTTCTTTTCGTAAATTTATAATAGTTCTTAGGACTAAGGTTAAAAAACGGTATGTGGCTATCTCCTGATACCTCGCGCAGGTTTTGAGGTTTACGAGGTGTGGTTTAGGTAGTGGCATACATGGATTTCTCTATTTTCGTTAATGAGTTTATGTATTAAAAATATGGGTAAAATCCCTTTTTGAATATCAAGAAAGTAGTCTTACTTTATTACGATTCCACGTAGAAACAAAAGTGATTCACCCTACAAATCGCATTAAGCCTCATAAACTTTCAAGTAATTATTTTTAAATTAAATGTTGACCTTGAAACTCATAGCCTTGAAATGTAGCCCAGTAAGTCGCGGGCCACAACTGGGCATCCCTGCACGACAGCTCTGTTATGTTCTTCGAAAGAAGTGCTTATAAAAACCTAGAACGACCGAGACGGGTGAGCTAGTCCCTGGAATCAACCAAACTCACGTGTGAATAGTGGATGCAAGATATCACGCGTTATATTATAAATTAAGAGTATGGAATGAACATTTTATTAAAAATACAAGAGTAAAATTTCTCGGGAATTTTAAGGGTAAAACGTTTAAAATAATAATTAAAAACACTTTTTAAAGGTAATGTACTTTTGAAGCAAATATTCCTTTTTGTTTGAGGGTTTGTAGAAGCAATCGAAAATATATATTAGATTCTGTTTGTTTGAACACTTTTGAATTGATTTATATTTAATAACAACGAACAAATGTGTGTACTCACTGTGTTGATCACTAATAAAGCAACTAACAATACTGATTTAATTAGTTGCATTGTCGACTCCTGATCGAGAGATGCCTTGCTTGATCCTCGTTCTGAGACCCGATTCTAAGCCTTAGCTGGTGAGCTTAAACTGTTTCAGGCATGGCAACAGCGATTTTTCTGATCTGGAGGCAGAATAGTCTACAAAAAAAGCTTAGCGAATTCATATAATTAAATAATTTTTCAATTCACAAGTGCTCTCTGAATGGTCTAGAGAAAATTTAACAAGTTATTTAAACAAAACACCTTAATAATGCAATGATGTTACTAAGCGTCTTTGTTCATATTTATATTTTGCAAAACCTGAGAATAGGCTTAGAATTGCTTGCTTTTTTCAAATCTCTCTACAAATGTTAATAAATATTGCAAAGGTTAAAAAACCAAGAATTTTGTATCTTATCGTAACTTTTCACTTAAGTTTTAAATCTTTTAAGAGCCTGACATATGATACGTTTGGTTTTAAAAAAATTGGAATTTTCGACAAATTCTTGCTGCAATTTATTTGATTTGCTTAGTAAGAAACAACTAATCGCTATAATAATTGTGGCCACAGAAAGTCTTCACATATCATTAAAATATGGAAAAAATTCATCACATCCCTCACGAACCCAAAGCCGGAGATCTGCTCTAAGTTATAAGGTTCACTCGTGTTAGGCCAAACACTATTTATACATTCTTGTGTTTGTCATTGTTAAATAAATACCATATGGCGGAAAATACGTATGTTCCATACCTAATGATGTGATTTATCTACTGTCCACTACATACCTAATTATATTACTTACCGTATATATATATATTATTAGGAGTATCTATGTGTGTGTGTAGTATAACACCCATGATTGCAGTAGATGCACTTACGGTTCAGCCGGCTCGCCGGGCCGTGTAGCGTACGGCGTGTCCTTGGGCCTGCCGACCCAGTGCTGCGAGGCCAGACGAAAATGCAAGCGAGCGCGCAGCCCGTCCATGTTGTTGTGGAGAGGTCCCGAATCCTGGCCGTGGGAGGAGAGCGGACGCCGTCATACCGCTCGCACATTCATCTCGCGACGGCCACAGAGTGAGTGGTAAATAACTCACCCCTCTGATATAAAAAAAATATATATTTAGAAAATCGATAATATAAAATTAATTTTATGTAGTATTATTTACACAATTTTTTTAAATTTATTCAGTGTCATGGGCTTTTGCCCATGACACTGCATTTGGCTTTCTAGGCAAAAGCCTAGAAAGTGATTTTGTGGTTGTTTTAAAGCTCAAAGACCTCTACACCCGTAGCAACAAATCGCGCCACCAACTTGCAGCTATGGCGTCCTACATAATGGGATGCTATTGGCTAGCTGCAAGTTGGTGGCGCGATGTGTTGCTACGCGTGTAGGGGCCTTCATATGTACAGATACTACATACGCTTTTATGTAAGCGATTAGTTCTTTGTGGTTTTTCTGCGGTGTGCGTCCAGAGAACAGGGTCCTTCCACTGCTAGCCATTAGTGGGGCATAACCTACAGCGGGGGCAGAAGGGGCAGAAGGGCCAGAAGGGCTCCGCGGCTCGGCACTAGACTAGACAATCGACGTCTCACTGCGCGCGGCCTCACCTCCCCGCGCCGCTGTCGCCCGCCGGCCCGTCGCAGCCGCTACATCGCTACATCGCCACATACCTGCTCCATCATTTTTTTGTTTCTTCGATTTCGTTATGTATGTTTTCGGGATTATGTTGCGTTTTTTGATTTTGGGATTTTAAAACGCGTTTGTAGAACTTTTGTTAGTAAGTTTTATTTCAAAAATAACGTGGTATTTTTCTTGATCAATATTATATTTATACATAGCGTATTTCAAATCTACAATCTCTTTTTTTGTAATATTTTTATGTAAACTTTAATTAAAACCTATCAGGTTACAAAATAACCAATGTATTTTTTTATATTTATTGTGAGCTAGCGCTATCGTTCTGCATTATCAATCTGTTTTAATATGTATGTAGTGAGTAAGCGATCTAATATACAAATTGATGTCAATCAGTGGTAGGATCAAATCATCAGTTCGGAGGTTAGATCGTTTGGAATCTGGGTTCCCCGGTTTAATCCCCGGCCTGGCAGTTAATACCAATTTGATGTTATTAAAATCATGCATATTACGATTTGTTAAAATATTTGACAGAATATCAATGTTTCGGTTAAATACATATTACTAACTAACAATCGTTTAACTTTGGTGTTAAGTTGATTTTTAATAACCTAAGTTGTAATAGTTTGGTGTAAAAACTATTTCTCACGAAAAAGTCTGGATTAAATTATTTTTTTCACAATCGCCTCATTCTGTCAGACAACCATTATTCAAAGTTTATATGTGAAATGAAAAATAAAACACGATATGGAAATACAATTAAGGCGATATTGATCAACTATTGAAAAAGAAACATAATGTCCTATTGTGATTTTAGGTATATTGAACACCCATTGAGATATTTTTTTATACTTTAATGTAAAAAATATAAGTTATTAGTAAAATATAAAATAATATTTAATCTTATTTAACTTCATATTTTTTATGAGTCAGTCATAAAAAATCTTTCATACCAATGGTCAACTAAAATGAATTTTGACATAGTGCATGAGTGAACAAATTCATTTTTTTTATATACAAGTAACCACCTGCAAAGGAGAATTCAAGTAAGTATTAATTATCTAAATTCAAAATTTCATAAATATTTTTTTTTGTGTTTTTTTACAGAAAAAAGTTTATGAGCAGTCTAGTACCTAATGAGAAGTCATTAAAACATTTAAATACTATAAAATTTACTATTTCTCCTGGCATGTATAGAACAATTGACATAAAAAGAAACCTTGGCTAAGTTTCTATAACATTCAGCAATCGCCAAAAATATGTACATATAAATATAAAAATATTTAAAAAAAAAAAAAAAATATATATATATATATATATATATATATATATATATGTGTGTGTGTGTGTGTGTGTATATTTGTATTTTATTTTACAAATAATAAAGAAAAAGAACTGACAAAGCGGATATCTTATAAATCTTATACGCGATCATGTAGCAACATCATAATATACTGGGAAAAAAATATATTTAGATTACCGAGAACGAAAGATTTGGGTTCCTTGTTTTTACTTGATCGATCTTGAATGTTGAAAAAAATGTTTTCAATGTAAAATATATATATATTATTAAAGTTCTAGTTATTTTGTCATTGTTAATAAATAAATATTAATCAATTATAAAAATATCCCTTCGTCCAGCTGTAATTTTTATAACCCGGCATTCTCACTGGTCACATATGCATTGACCTTGTAAACATGACAGGTGGTTGAGAGCTTTATCATCTAATAGCGACTGATTTCCCCCTTCTTGACCAGGGATAAATATCAATGCAGAATTGACCCTTAGGGGTTACGACCTCAACCTTTTGTTGTATAGTTAAATTATATGGCACTTGCCATTGTAGGGGGAACGCATGAAACATTTAAGCAGATACATTAGTGTTTTATTTCCATGAAATTATAAGTCATAACTGTTTATTTTAAATTAAAATATATGAAGTATGAGCGTCAAAACTAATCATGCAGCTCGCAGACTCCAATTGAACGTATTCCTCAGTCGGTCCGCGCTAATCCAAGCGCGGAATAAAATAACGAACCCAATAAAAGCGAGCACTACAGACGCCAAAAAACCGGACAAAAAGGACCACAAGGAAGCATGAAACAAAACACCAGACTTGCCGACTCTGGTGACGTGCTGCAGCGCTAGAGTATGGCGGCGGAATTAGGAGAAACCGTTAATTGGAAACATTCTTGTGATAGCGATCGCTCAGACGCTGTAGCGGATGACTTGGCGAGACGTGGTCATACCTCGAGGCATGCGTAGTCACTCGGTTATTAAATATCTTAATATGCAATAAATGCCGACATCAACAAAACGTGTGTCTACAAAAAATAAACTCATTGATGTTTTTATCATTGAATGAGTAAAACGATTTTACGATTTCTTGACTCGTACTGACCGATTCACCACAACTAGCGACCGATTTGCAATTAGCCAATAGCGTCTTATATTGCGTTGTTTACTCATGCTCTCTACTTTAGTTTTAAGCATTTCAGGCAAATAACGAGCTGTAGTTTTAAAATTCACAATGTTTAAAAATATATTAAATAAATATATATATTAAAAAAATCTACATATATATTTTTTAATTGTTTGCAAGATCTTGGGCCACTAACATCAGCATTTCATATTAAACCCATTTTCACGCGTTTTATCATCCTTATAGTGAAAACAAAAAATGGTTTAATTGATTAGATTATTGTCATGTATTTATATGTCAATATGATTATTTTATGACTTACTACGTTATGATTAGAATTTAAAAACAATTCAGCGATGTTTCTGTAATTTTTAAAATTATTATTTTTAGTAAAAGTGTTAAATGTCAATGTATGAATTTATAAAATAGATAAACTCAATTTGAAATTGACGTATATTTAATAAAAATGAATGATGATTTCACATAAAAAGTAATTGATATGAAAATGTTAAAATGTAGACACACATTAGATATACATTTATTTCTAGAAACATTTTGATATATTCCAAAATAACTTACCGTATATGTTGCAAAATGTAAAGCAATGCCACTTTTATTCGTTACCGTAATAAATAGGTATTATTACCTATTGTCCTAATTACAAAATATTAGTAAATATACTTATTACAATGTAAACGTATTATATACGTTAGCTGTAATCACTGTGCACCAAGCTCCGAGAGCCTTGTGCATCTCCCCTAAATCACTCAACATAAAAGATTCATTGTTGGAGATGATTTGAAAAAAAAATTCCCAGATGAGAGCTTTCGGTTTCAGGTTCAACTCTAACTACAAGTATCCCGGCAGAAGTATCGTGTTAATAATATATTAACGGTGTCTTCGAGAAATAGAATAATTTTCAAGAGACCATTTTTTTATGACTGTATTTCACACTTAACGGTTCTATACTTTCAACTATAGTAATGACGTTAAATATTGCTCACTTTAGAAATTGTTAAAATATATTATAAATAAGTGCTCTTATAATATTTCTTATATTAAAAAAAATAATTCTGTGTTTATTTTTAAATTCGTTAAAAGTTACATTATTTCTTACTAACGAAGTGAGTTATATACAGCGAAAAAAAAATACAAGCAAAACAATATAACATGATGACTGTATTCTACATTTTTTAAATCTAAAATATTCGCGGTTAGTGGTTTTATGCAGAAGCGTTAATTCTTTTTTTTTTTTTTTAATTATTATTAATAATAGGTCCATATCTGTTGCTCATTTTTATGTGTTATTATATACAAAGCCTTCAAGTCTATCATTATAAGCTTGAAATATTCACATTGTAAAATTTGGATTCATAAAATAATCGCCATGACAAAAAGATACATTTTGAAAATATTTTTTTATAAATAGTTTAGTTAATGTCATACAAGCTTAAGGTCCATGGTGTTTTATTTAATATTGATTGAATTTTGTTTGATAATTGTGTAGTTTTCTTCCAAATGGCTTGTCTTATTTCTGTAGTCATGACACATTCACATACAAGACTCCTGAACAATTGCAAATATATGTTTTTAAAATAAATAAATATACTTGTCCTAAATGAGGGATTTAAATTTAACAACGTAGGTTTTGATTTTAAAACACAGCCTTAATAAAGGTTAACATTTAAACAAAGCGATCTCCCAGAACTAGTTTAGTCGGCCGGCGCGGCGGCCGAGGGCAACCACTTCTGCCAATGTCAGGGTCAATTTTTTACTCGCCGGGATGCATCTACGTCACTTGAACCGAGTTCGGCCGAGCGCTGGGTCAACTGCACTACGAACTTCGATTCGCCGTTAATTGACGAATTGAATGGAGATTTGAGTGAGTCATTCACTTTCGTGGAGGCGAACACCTCGCTAACCGCATAGAAGGAAATTAACTTGGAAATATCGGCGTTTCCTATAATCATATATGATTTGTCGTGACTCGTTGTTTTATTACAACTATTTATTTTGGATTAGTCATTTTGTTACTCACGTTAAAGATATATTACATATGTTTATACCGTATCGATAATTTAAATTTGTAACTAATTTATTCAATAAAACATTCATTTTAATAAAAAAAAAAATTAACGAGTAGAAAGTATACGAAAACTAGTTGCAAAAAACTCTTACAATCATGACTCATTGATTGTGACATTTGTGTAAAACGATTGATGACAGAATGTAATAAGTATTATTTTACTACATGTTTTTATCTCTGATTTCAAATACATATTTGATCAAATATATATGTATTCGGTTTTTAACAAAAAAAGATCTCACCTGTCAATTTTTTATATAATTAATTGAATCAAAAAAATAATTTAAAATTCGGTGGTTCAGAAAAAATACCCTCCTTCTTCGAGTAAGATGAATACAAAGAGTTAAAAGTCACATATATAAATAATAAGCAATAAATTATAAAATAAGTTATATAGTATTTTTGATTTTTTTAAATTCGCATATAAATGTAAATTGAGTTTAATATTCTTCGAGAGTTATTTATTTTTTTCATAATAAATGTGGGTTGCACACTTTTAGGTTTTTTATTTATTTGATTTAGAGGTTAAAATAACAATGAACCGGTATCCTTGAAATCTGGATATAAACAGATTCTCCGTCCTGTCGGGGTTCATTGCATTTTAAAATATTTCATTTACAACGATATTTATAGCTCGGATCATTATTTTTAAATGGCATTAAATAAATTACCGCCGCCGATTTTCCTTGGCCCTCGTACCGCTGTTCGTCAGATTTTAACAACGTTAGCTACATGTCATACCAATATATATTTAAAATAAAATACTTATTGTAGTTAATGGTCATATTGAGTATAACTTAAACGTTTAAAATCTAACAAGAAAAGTTCAATACAAAGCGAGGTTGATATAATGAATTATTTTTAAACTCATCCTGATATTGATAATTTGAATAAATGCGCCAAACACCCCAAGAGGTCACGAAATGCAAATGCATTCGGCCAACGTCATACGACAAGAGAATAATCTACTCATGAGATGAGACTACTATCTGATATCTCCAGATTTACGACGATTCCTGAGATATCCTTTTGAAATAAAATGCAATTTTGAAACAACGTAAAATCTGTATTAAATTCACAACGATTGATTCCGTCAGAATATAATGTATAATATAAACAAAAATCACGAAATGCAAGCGCATTCTGCTAACTTCATACGACACATTATTGATCTACTCGTATGATGAGGCTGGACATAATGCAAACGACAAATTATGTACTAATTTAATACTCCATGCCACAATAAAGAATATCTTTACGATCCCCAAACATCCGGGCTTAATTTGATCACAAAACAATTATACTCTCCATGGCAGTTTATTTTGTAGCTGAGTATTTAATATGGAAAATGATGAAAATAGTGGCCATTCGACATGAGCTGTCAGTTTTCAGAATAAAATCTAGCTGTGAGTATTAGGAGAGCAGTTCCCCGAGGAGGCTAGAAATCGGGAATTAAATTCATAGCCATCTCTGGTCCATAGACTTGCAACAGGTTGCAGTTTACCTTTTAACTTTGAACAGTTACCGTCATTTTAAAAAAACAATAAAAGATTAATCAATATTTTTGAAAGAGAGTTCTTGGTGGAATTCAATTTTCATATTTTCATTAAAACACTTTAGTAGTTTTTCCACGTGTAAATTTTATTGGTAACCGATCTCGCCAACCTTTCGCGTTATAAAAATGCATCAATCGTCGAGGATGGAACTCAGAATTGAAGCTGTTAAACGATGAACGATGTGAAGATCCATATGATTTTTCAGGAAAAAAGTTTTAGCAACATTTGACATTTAGTATTAAAGTTTAAGTTAAAGTTTCAATTAGCGACCCCAGATATCAATCAATGTTCTTATGTTAACAATAATTAAGTGAAATCAGTTCTTATGACATATTGACACATTTACCAAAAATACACATAACATTGTTTATTAATCACAATAATTTAATATTAAAATCTTTAATCTCAATGTCATACATAAGTCGCTCAAGCTTTGTTGTGAAAAAATATATAGACCTTCTCATCAGTCATTGAGGATTTGCAGTCACAGAATCGCACATGGATACGAGATAAGAAAAAAAAAATCTATAAAAAAATATTTTGTTCAAGTTAACATATCTTCCGATTTACGTTGATTTCTGAGATGATCTTTAGAAAGGAAGTGCATTTTTATAACAACTTCAATTCTGTATTCAAAAAACTCACATACACATGTTAATTTTATTGATGACCGGTTTCGCCAACCTTTCACGTTAAAAATGCATCATTCTTCAAGGATGGAACTCTGAATTGAAGCTGTTATAATATTGCACTTTATTTGTAAAAACCACCTCAGGAAACAACGGAAATCGTAAGATATATGACTTTTGACAAAATATCCCGCCCCGCCTAAAGACTTTTATAATTTATTTTTTCCATCTCGTATCCATAGTGCGACTTTGCGACTGCAAACCCTCAATAACCGATGTGAAAATCCATGTATAAAAAAATTTAACGCACAATTTGAAATTTATGACTAAATTTATAAGTGAATGTGAATGGACATTGTAGTGTTTATAGTTAAGTTGAATACAAAGCGAGGCTGATTTTATTAGTTATTTTAGAACTCGACATCCTGATACTGATAATCTGAATAAATGCGCCAAAAAACACCCCATAAGGTGACGAATGCAAGCGCATTCGGCCAACGTCGCACGGCAGAATAATATTCTACTCATGCGATTGGGTCGGTCAAAATGCAAACGACAAATTATCTACTAATTTAAAATTCTACGCCGCGATAAAGATAATCTTTACGTTCTCCAAACTTTCGGGTTTAATTTGATTACAAAACAATTGTATTCTCTATGGGAATTTATTTCGTAGTTGAGTATCAAATATGGAAAATGATCATAACAGTGCCCATTCGACATGAGCTGTCAAACTTAATCCTGTGTTTCCATACATCCGTGGCACTATCTGCTTCCCTATACCTGGCAGTCGAAAACAGTGAGGACGGTCCTGGCAGCCAGTAAAAAGTTCACCTCCTCGGGCGTCATGAGGTTCTGGAGGCGCCTGAGGGAGGTTAGGGTTGGTTATTTAATGCTCCGCCATCTCTGGCGACTTGCAACAGGATGCAGCTTTCCTTTTAATTTTAAACAATTGTCATTAAAAAATAAATTATACAATAAACCATTCAAATCTTTATTGATTTAATAAATTTTTTGACAGAGAGTACTCGGAGGAATTCCACTAAATATTTTTAATAAAGCACTTCCTCATGTCAATTTTTAATGGTGACCGGTTTTACCAACCTTTCACGTTGGCATTATCAAACATAGTTTGTTATTAGAAAGGCTGGCTGAGGACAAATTTATGTTCAGTAAGATGGTCACCAACCTTCTCTGAAGAGAGGTCCTAGATCCTAGAATAAGATACGATGGAGATATATTCATATGATGCTATAATTTTTTTATTTAAAATATTATTCTATAATGGTCATATTATTCATAAGTATAGCCTACTGCAGCTGATTGTCCAGGAGAAGATCTATCGAAAATAAGCATTAATAAGAGAATGGAAGACTAGAATTCTCGTAGACTACCTAATGGAAGTCGGGAGTTCAGCCAAATTAGTAAGGATGGCTCAGGAAAAACATATGTTCAGTGAAATAGTCACCAACCTCCTCTGATAAAAGGTTCTAAAAGAAGACAAGATTCATAGGATGTAATAATAAGATTATTTTGCTTGATTAAAAATGGTACCATGTGTCCAATTATTGCAAAAAATCTAAGACAGCAAAAAAAAGTTAATCTAAAATAATTAATTTTATTATAACAATCAAATTTCATAGCCATGCAGGAATCATTTTTCTTAGCAATAATTGTGTACATTTTTTCAATTAAAACAGTGGATGTAATAAAAATAATGTATTTTAAAACTATGACCGAACAACACTGATCTGTATACTCGAAGCGATTCCTCGAAAGGATATAGAAACCAGAGAGCGACCAGGGAGGCATGATGCCTGAAGGGTGTCACGGTGTTTGGTTGCGTGGAAGTGCACTGCGCACATGCAAGCCTCCCGCCGCAGCTGGAAATGCAGGCGCCGCTTACTGTGAAGCCTTCTCCTACCCTAATCCGTCTCCTATAAATATCCTGATACTTCCGGCGAACGCACGCCCCGCATATCACCAATCAAATTAAACATCTGGAATAATCACTAATGTATATTACCTAAAGTATTATCTTATCTTAGTATAGCCCACTACAGCTAATTGTCCAAGGAAAAATCCAAGAAATAGAGACATCGATTGATAAGAGAAAACTAACGTGGATGCAGAATTTCTGCAACTGCCAGGAAGTCGGTCGCTCAGCCGAATTAGTAAGACTGGCTCGTGATAAACATATGATCAGAGAAATGGTCAGCAACCTCCTCTCAAGAGAGGTGCTAGAAGAAGATACGGCGTAGACAAATTTATAAGATGTTATAGTAAGATTATTTTGCTGAATAAAAAACGGTACTTTGCGTCCAATTATTGCAAAAATTTAAGACACCAAAAAAATAACCAAGCTTCATAGCCTAAAAGGATTATGGCTTTTAGCGATAATTCTGGATTTTTTTCATTTAAAACTCTCGAAGTGACAAAACGAATGGATTAAAAAATTATGACCGATCACTGATCTGTATACTCGAAGCAGATTCTCGATAGAATAAAGCGAATAAATAATAGCGACCAGGGCAGTACGTTGCCTGAAGGGTGTCATGAAACGAGAGATTCAGCTCCGCAACCTGGCCGGTGACGTCAGGGGGTGTGGAGGTGCACTGCGCACATGCAAGCCTCCCGCCGCAGCTGGAAATGCAGGCGCCGTATACCAGAACGCTTTCTCCTACCCTGATCCGTCGCGATATTTCCGGCGGACACACGCCCCGGAATGTGGAATTTTATTAAAAAAAAATTATTAACTAAAAAATATTCTCATTTTTAAAGAATATATGACAGAAATAATTCTTAAACCTAAAAACTACCGAATGTTTAGTCGATTCCTGAGATATTTATTCTTTAGAAATAAACTGATTTTTTATAACATAATCCATAGTGCGACAATGCGACTGCAAATCCTCAATGACTGATGTGAAGATCCATATGTTTATTCAGGAAAAAAGTTTTAGCAACATATGATATTTAAGTTAAAGTTTCAATGACCGACCACAGAGAGCAAAAAGTGTTTTATATGTAAACAAATGAAATGAAATCAGTTCTTAAGACACATTGACACTTATACCAAAAATACACATTACTTTGTTTATTAATCATGACAACTTATTATTAAAATTAATAATCTCAATGTCGCAGTCGCAGAGTCGCACATGGATAAGAGATAGGAAATAATAAAACGAATAAAAAATTATTTTGTTAAAGTTGACATATCTTCCGATTTACGTTGATACCTGAGATGATCTTTAGAAAGGAAGTGGATTTTTATAACAGTTTCAATTCTGTATTCTAAAACTTCACATACACATGTTAATTTTATTGGTGACCGGTTTCACCAGGCTTTCACGTTATAGGAGCTATATTATTTATACATTTTATTTTTTCTCATCTCGTATCCATAACAGTATAACAATCTTAAATTATTATTCAATTAAAGACGATTATTCACGTCGGAATAAAAAGAATAATGAAATTAAAAAGAATAATGACATTATTATGGGAGAGGTAGTGAAAATAAGTTTTAAAATCAAATCAATGCCAAGAGCTTGCAAAGAGTATCGATTGACATTCTGATGGCCAAAAATATGAGTTGTTGGACATTTTCTTGTTTTAATACGACCGGCCCCGGAAATTCAGTAGAATATCCGTATATAGTGTAAAGTCTGTGCAACCCCTGCAGCCTGTCGCACTTCTTCGCGATCCTCATTCCAACTTTCAAATACATGTTGATCTCGACTTTCATATATATAAGTCATGCTTGATGAATTTAAAATTAACCATTATTTAAATTTACATTTACTATTCAATTATTTGTTCTAAAGCAGCCCTGAGCAGTGAGTAGTGAGCTATTGAGCGTTAAATATTATATGTAACTTATCATAATAATAAAAAGGTCGAATAAATATTTGATATTGTATATTATTTTATGTGAAACGAATATTTATTGATATTAATTACATTTTTAACCAATATAATGAGATTAAGGCATGTGAGTTATTTGTATAATAAAATGACGTGAAATGAAGCATCCAATGCAAATATATTGCAGTGAATGGACATTGTTGTGTCTATAGTTAAGTTCAATACAATGCGAGGTTGATTTTATTTATTATTTTTAAACTCGTCATCCTGATACTGATGATTTGAATAAATGCGCCAAACACCCCATAAGGTCACGAATGCAATTGCATTCTACTAACTTCATACGACACATTATTGATCTACTCGTATGATGAGGCTGGACATAATGCAAACGACAAATTATGTACTAATTTAATACTCTATGCCACAATAAAGAATATCTTTACGATCCCCAAACATCCGGGCTTAATTTGATCACAAAACAATTGTACTCTCCATGGTAGTTTATTTCGTAGCTGAGTATTTAATATGGAAAATGATGAAAATAGTGGCCATTCGACATGAGCTGTCAGTTTTCAGAATAAAATCTAGCTGTGAGTATTAGGAGAGCAGTTCCCCGAGGAGGCTAGAAATCGGGTATTAAATTCATAGCCATCTCTGGTCCATAGACTTGCAACAGGTTGCAGTTTACCTTTTAACTTTGAACAGTTACCGTCATTTAAAAAAAACAATAAAAGATGAATCAATATTTTTGAAAGAGAGTTCTTGGTGGAATTCCATTTTCATATTTTCATTAAAACACTATAGTAGTTTTTCCACGTGTAAATTTTATTGGTAACCGATTTCGCCAACCTTTCGGGTTATAAAAATGCATCAATCGTCGAGGATGAAACTCAGAATTGAAGCTGTTAAACGATGAACGATGTGAAGATCCATATGATTTTTCAGGAAAAAAGTTTTAGCAACATTTGACATTTAGTATTAAAGTTTCAATTACCGTCCCCAGATATTAAACAAAGTTCTTATGTCAATAATAATGAAGGGATATCAGTTCTTATGAAATATTGACACATTTACCAAAAATACACATAACATTGTTTATTAATCACAATAATTTAATATTAAAATCTTTAATCTCAATGTCATACATAAGTCGCTCAAGCTTTGTTGTGAAAAAATATATGGACCTTCTCATCAGTAATTGAGGATTTACAGTCACAGAATCGCACATGGATACGAGATAAGAAAAAAAAATCTATAAAAAAATATTTTGTTCAAGTTAACATATCTTCCGATTTACGTTGATTTCTGAGATGATCTTTAGAAAGGAAGTGCATTTTTATAACAACTTCAATTATGTATTCAAAAAACTCACATACACATGTTAATTTTATTGATGACCGGTTTCGCCAACCTTTCACGTTAAAAATGCATCATTCTTCAAGGATGGAACTCTGAATTGAAGCTGTTATAATATTGCACTTTATTTGTAAAAACCACCTCAGGAAACAACGGAAATCGTAAGATATATGACTTTTGACAAAATATCCCGCCCCGCCTAATGAGTTTTATAATTTATTTATTACATTTCTTTCCATCTCGTATCCATAGTGCGACTCTGCGACTGCAAATCCTCAATGACCGATGTGAAAATCCATATGTTTAAAAAAACCTAACGCACAATTTGAAATTTATATTAAGTATTTAAAGTTCAAGATAATGTTTCAATTACCGAACCCAGAGATCAAAGTTCTTATGTAAACCAATGAAATGATATCAGTTCTAATGACAAATTGACATTTTTACCAAAGATACACATACATATCTTTGTCATTGCAACAACAATATTTTTTTATTAGTATACTTAGTCTCAATGTTTAAAATCGCTCTAACTTTTTCGTAAAAAAATATAAGGACTTTCACACCACTCAGCGAGGATTTGCAGTAGCATAGTCGCAATAAGGATACGAGATAGGAACAAATAAAATTTATAAAAATAATAACACTCTTGTCGGGACAGGACATACTTTTTTAAGTTCACAAATCTTCCGATTTACGTTGATTTCGGAGATGGTCCTTGGAAAAATAGTGCATTTTTATTGTAGCTTCAAGTCTGTTTTCACCAAATGGCGATAATTCCCGCAGGAATAAAAGGAATAGTGAAATAAAATGTTTACATTGATATTATTATGGAAGAGATAATGAAAATAAGTTTTTAAATCAAATCAATGCCAAGAATTTGCAGACTGCATCGATTGATTGGATATTTTCTCGTTTTAAACACGATTGGCAACGGAAATTCAGTAGAATATCAGTATAAAGTGTGAAGTCTCTCCATGCTCCAAAAATCAAAACAAAAAAAATATAATCTCGATCGAAAATAAATAATTTTATATTAATAACAAAACTTCATAGTTATATAAGAATTATGGCTTTCAGCGATAATTCTGGTTTTTTTTTTCAATCAAAACACTCAAGGTACCAAAACGGATGGATCTGAATTCTTGACGCGATTCCTCGACTGAATAAAGAAGACGGCGAGCGACCAGGGCAGTACGTTGCCTGAAGGGTGTCAGGACACGCTGCTTGCTTGCGTGGAGGTGCACTGCGCACATGCCCGCGCCCCGCTCACTTTGAAATGCAGGCGCCGCTTACTGTGAAGCCTTCTCCGACCCTGATCCGTCTCTTATCAATATCCTGATGCTTCCGGCGAACACACGCCCCGCATATCACCGATCAAAATAAACATCTGGAATAATCACAAAACTATATTACCCAAAATATTATCTTATCTTAGTATAGACAACTACACCTGATTGTCCAGGGAAAAATCCAAGAAATAGAGACATTGATTGGTAAGAGAAAACCATCGTGGATGCAGAATTTTTGCAACTGCCAGGATGTCGGTCGCTCAGCCGAATTAGTTAGACTGGCTCGTGAAAACATATGATCAGAGAAATTGTCACCAACCTCCTCTCAAGAGAGGTGCTAGAAGAAGATACGACGTAAAAAAAATTATAGGATGTTATAATAAGATTATTTTGCTGAATAAAAAACGGTACCATGCGTCCAATTAAGCTTAACACCAAAAGAATTGAGATCAAAAATAATTAATTTTATTTTAATAATCAAATTTCATATCCATATGGGATCATGGCTCTTAGCAATAATTCTGGTAATTTTTTCAATAAAAAGAATGAATTTATAAATTATGACCGATCACTGATTTGTATACTCGAAGCGGTTCATTGATAGAATGTGGCAAATAGCGAGCGGCCAGGGCAGCATGAAGCCTGAAGGGTGTCATGAGACGAGAGATTCAGCTCCGCAACCTGGCCGGTGACGTCAGGGGGTGTGGAGGTGCACTGCGCACATGCAAGCCTCCCGCCGCAGCTGGAAATGCAGGCGCCGCTTACTGTGAAGTCTTCTCCTACCCTGATCCGTCGCGATACTTCCGGCGGACACACGCCCCGGAACGTAGAATTTTACTGAAAGTTTTACTTTTATTAACTAAAAAAATATTCTTTTTTGTTATATATCTGTGCGTTATTTAATTTTATTATTGGTAATGCAGCTAAGGATATAATAATTTTAACAGCCATTTTCTACTCTTTTAATTTATACTAGCATGTTTTATTGAAAGACTGAGGCGGCTTTAATAGTAACTCCGTTTACTACCTCGGATTTCTTCTGCCCTGATCCATGTCGATGCCTTTGGTGAATACACGCCCCAAAACGTGGAATTTCGCATCAATATCATCACGTAAATTTGTTAGTTTTTCACCATTCTACTGTGTTTTTTTTCCTTTTTTATTTGTAAAACATCTGAATATTTATTATTATTATTATTAAGTACAAAAACTCATGTTACATTTAAAAAAATACAAACAAAAATTTTAATCGCTCTTAGATAAATTTGATAAAAAAATGTCTTGTTCTTCGGGTGCCTCTTCTCAGAGGAGATTGGGGACCTTCTGAATGGCCATATATTTATGCTGAGCCATTGTAGTATAGTGGGTCCCCGAGTCCTTCTCCTAGTTTTATATTGAAAGGAAAAGTCTGCGTATTGCTGCTGCCTAATAAATAGCATTATTATATAATTCGTTCCATAAAACCTCAGTTTGATAATGCCAACGTGAAAAGTTGGCGAAACCGCTCACCAATTAAAATTAATTTGTTGAAAAATCTCTCAAGTATTCTATTTAAAAAATTAAAATGGAATTCCACCAAGTTCTTTCTGTCAAAAATATTGATACAAATATATGTTATGTGACTGCAATTGTCCGTTTTTGAGATATAACAATGATACTCTGCATCGTCTAACACTTTGTAGATAAAGTTCTGCTGACTAGTCGAGTGCTGTTTTGGATGCTTTTTTGCATCGTGGAAGCATTTTTGCTTGAAGCTTTGAATTTTTCTTATCTGAGTGTAACACGGGTAAATTATATATTTAATTATATTTTTCAGTGACTAGATTAACATTTTGTTAGTTAGAGTAATTAAACATGCCACAGCCAAACCTTGCGCTTGGTCATTTGACATTAGTAAGACGGTATGTCTATGGATAATAACAGCAGGTGTAAATCTGTTTTCGCTACACAATCGCATACTTAACACTGAAGATAAAAGTTACCTCGTGCATGCGCGAAACAACGAGTCCTAAAGAAAACCGCACAAAGTTTTGAGGTATCGCCCGGAAGATCAAAATAATTTACGCTTCGTGGGCTTGCATGCTATCGTGTTGGATATGAAAAATAAAGTTCTGGCTTGTGAAAAGCTCAACCTCGGCGGGGAGCGTCCTAGCGCCGAGCGAAGGAATTCGTGCTCTCGGCCCATCATGCAAGGCCTGGCGGGTTTTAATTGCAGATTCCCGTGATCGCTTGCAATATGATTGCAGCCAAGGATGTGTGGGCTGGTGGCGCTGGGCGTCAGGCAACGGCGGTAAACCAACACACGCGGAATGCATGCCGGCGTTCATTTTCCTTCGTGTTTGTTTCAGATGCTTAAAAGTTATAACCGGCTTTAAAATATCAATACTTTCCAACCTTTTACAAAAAAATATTCGAATTTTTCCGCAAAACAACTTACGAAAATAAGTCCAAGAAATCATTTAATAAGATTCGACGAGTAATTCTCAATTATACGCGCTAGTGATCTTTCGCGATTCGCAAAACTGAGAAGTTATTAGACTCTTCTAAGAAGGCACATCTTGGGACGATGAAAAATCAATCACTATAGCAGTACATTCATTGTTAATTTCTCGGATTAGTATTTGTTTGCAAAGTCGCTGTGAAGTAAACTTTAAACGGTGAAGGTCGGGTGTGACAACCGAAGCTTCAATACCCCTGCCATTTTAGTACCTAATGTTAGTTTATGTAGGCATTGATAAAATTTTATAATATATAACAATTAAGAATGGTAATTATGAAACATAAAGACTCAGTTTGATAATGCCAAGTGAAGGGTTGGCGAAACCGGTCACCAATAAAAATCAACATGTGGAAAAATCACTCAAGTATTTTATTTAAAATATTAAAATGGAATTCCACCAAGTACCCTCTTTCAAAAATATTGATTATTTAAACATAAATAAAGTTACAATTTTTATTGTTTATTGACATAAATCTCTTTGCATATTATTTAAAAAAAGATATAATATCAAAAGTGAGGTTGTTTAAGAATATTTATTTTCGATTTGCCAATTGATTTCAATTCAGATAAATATTTTATAAAATAACAAAGGTCTCTTTGGAACATCGTGACATTTAGCAATAATTGTCACTGTGCAGGTGTTTTGTATTTGAAACCACTTTTAAGAACCCGAAATTCAGCTCGTTAGATCGATAAATTGTATTGATAAACAATGTATCAGTGTATGGTGAGTTGCTATCGATATATTTAGTGTTAGTGAGGGTTGTTACGGATCGGAAGGAAGTACGTGTTCGATTATGCGAGGGTCGCTTGATACAAGGAGTTCATCGCACAAGCCATATTCACCACATAATAATATGTACCAAGGCGAAGAAGGCACCAATCTACAGGTACCACCATTCACGCTTCCCCACAATATTAATAGGTTTTTAACATAGCGTTTTTTCAAGAGTTACAATAGTGGCTTTGAAAAGATACTTCACGTATTTACCTATCTATAATATACCTAAAAAGTCGAAAAAAATCAATATAAAAGCCGAAAGAAACAGCACGAAGCCAGGAAATGAGCTATAGACAAACCATTTTGATTACACACACACATATATATAAATATTTTGAATGAGTATTGTCCGGTGTATAACTTCATATTTGTGCAAGTATTTATATTTTGATAAATAAATAAAAGAGAAAAAATTTTGAACACTGATTAGATTGTATCACATGAATACTGAGGTTACGTCTACACGTGTGCATCACAAAACTGAGCTGACATTTTTAATATCTGCTTAATTATTGTAATGTGTGAAATGATTCATGCGGTGTGTGATGTTTCCAATTTCGTTTCCTTTGCTCATTTTCCACGTTTTGCTAAATATAAATTAAACTTTCCATTCATGCCGATTATGCTATCAACCGGTGTTATTATTCGTCTGCCCGTAACAGGGAGGTTCGTGTCGAGAAGCGAGCCGAGAAAGACTCGCCGATAACTACTATGTCACGATAGGGCAGAGATCGCACTATCGATCTTCTCCTTCGCACATGCCATCTTTCTGACGTCACGCGAGGATACTATTGGCCTTTTTTGGATTATAATTTACAGTTTACACCTGCAGGTATTTTATCGATTAGAGATACCAAGCTCGCGCAAACTATGTATTATAAATAAATTACAATTAAAAAAATATATATTGTTTTTTACAAAACTCTTTAATATTTTTATAAGTGTTTGTATCTGGTTAATAATTATTCTTGTTTGGTAAGACTGGATTTCTCAAATTATTTATTTTCTTTTCAGACATATTAAATATAAAAATAATTCTATGGCGATTTTGTTCACTGCGGCCCAGTCAAGATAACATTGCATCAATTTAGTGCAATCTACTCTCAGTCTTACCATGCCAGGAAGTCGTCGTCTGTCACTCAGCCGTAAGCTCAGGGTCCTTACTTTTAGAATTGCTATCCTCCCAACTTACTGTTGATAATACTTTTTGTAGTTTAGATGTAATTTTAATTAAAAATTACAAAACAAAACGATATTGGAATGCCATTTGTCGCAACATACCTGGGATCGTGAATTGTGGGGGCTTGGCGTGAATTTCCACAGCTGTTTTTGCAAACTATGCAAGTGCTTTAAGTTCGAGGGCTCTGGAAGATGTCTCAAGTGATTAATGTCCATAATGCAGTCGTTCAGTTAGAAGTTGCAAGCATTGCATAACTCGGCGACACCGTGAGAGTCATTCGACACGCACGCCGTATTCAAAGGCGAAGCAATATATTAAAAATTACTTAAAATAGATCATTATATCCTGTAATTTTTAGGTGTCACGAGTAATAATTACAGGTAAGTTTCACAATTTAGCTAGATTTTATGGTAGTTTTTTGCACGTTAGCGTCTACAACGTCGGAGAGTTGCATCCATCAAATTTTTTTTCCAAACCTCAAGGCCTTAAAAATATTCAACAAACTCGAAAATAATACGAGTAATCGAGGCCAACTACCATATTGTAAGTCCTTGATTGTGTCTCTAATATGGAAGAAATACTATCCAAAAGTCTTTCCGATAGTATGTAAAATTGAATTAATATTTCAATGCTGTTGATTTTTTTGAAAATTGTTACTGAATTGACAATTAATTACTTATTTGATAATATTACTGAAAAATCAAGTATTTTTTGTTTATTATTGAATGATAGTTACTTTTATTTTCTTTTTCCTTACAACCTGTCCATTGTTCATGAACAACTGGAAAACTATTTTTTTCAAACGATTTATCCCTTAGCTATTTCCGATTTTTTGTGATTAGATATGGAACAAGTATTGTAAACATACATAACATTTAATAATATATTTCAACAAGTGGAAAGTTCACTGAATTATTATTTTAAGAAGAATTTAATCTCTGACTTCTCAAGAAATAAGCAAATGAAATCATCGACAATTAAAGGTCTGACTGATGATTGTTTTCGTACAATCGAAGCACTAATGACACATAAAAATGTCTCATTATTTATTTTTTGCATTTAAACAAATTTTTGAACAACTCTTTCGGTTGGTTTTGTGATTTATTTTTATTAAACGTGAAATTCGTGAAAATTCATCGTTATGTGTTTGTCACTATAACTAAATGTAACTCGTTAATTTAAAGTTATGTTTTCTAACAATAACAACAACGTGCATTTGGTTTAACTTTCTTTGTATAATATTATATGATAACAATCGATTATTTACGCTATGCGCATGTTTTGCTTGTATGTTTTTAATAACTTATTTTCCAACACAAATATTTATTAGATATTTTTAAATGTATGATGGTTGTAATTAAATTTATAAAGATTCATTAGTACAACGATTTATTTAAGAACAACTGTTATGCCTTAAGAAGTAGCTGTCATGCAAAGCATAGTAAAGTTTTTAATAATTCTTCTCGGGCTTAGAAAAGTTTTTTTCAATAAGTTAATATAAAAAGCGCAGTGCAGTCGATGCGCACGCGACGTCAAACTTGGAAATTCATTTGAGCAGTATTTCATAATTACATTAACGTTCGTGTTTAAGTATAGACCTCCGGCTTTTTATACTAATATGCATGCAGTTTTCATAAGTTTAGTAACCACTACTCGTAATTACTGATATAAAAGGTAGATTTAAATTGCAACCTCGAAACTTCACTTTCAAATTACAAAACTGCATCTTCAAAATCGTTATTGTCTATTTAACAATCTTACTAATTGGACAATTCGTCCTTATGCATTCCAGATTTTTTACATTCTAGAATAGAACTATGTTTAACTACTTAATATTAATAGTTTTTAATAAAACTTATTGAATTTTAGCAAAAGATTAATTTTTTAAAACATTTTAAGTGTTCGTGGTTTTTGGCACTCGTTGATATTTAATGTTCTTTCTTGGGTATTGTGCCGCTTTATGATTTGTGTCTTTCGAATATTCGGTCTTGGTACTGGCACAACTTTAAGGAAATATCTAAAGATGTTTTCAATACCGTGATAGAGACGTCGGAAAACACAGCACCCAAAAGAATGAACATCTGAAAACTTTTAAATAACCCATGACTCATTTTCACAAGACTATAAATATTATGTATACTTTAAGATAATGCACTCTATAGTTTCAAAGTTTTACTTTAAAAAGTTATGAGTGATCACGTGATAGCTAACGTGAACACGTGAATAAACAGTTGGAAGCGATTGCAATTATGTTAGGCTTGTTAAAAAAGTCACATGAAATCCTTTATCAGAAATCATCCTTTACAGTGCTTTCTTTATATTTGTTAGTACTTTTAAATTTTGTTAAGAATATTTGTATTTTTTTCATAATTTATTCTAAAACCAAATAAAAAAAAACACTTTGGGCTTTTTATTGATCACAGGTCATGAGCAAAAATTTGCCAAAAACATCATCATCATCATGCAACAAGCCTATTTTCAAGTACACTACTCGGATCCATCCAATAATATTTAAAAAAATCACATTTTTAATGGCAATGAAGGTGTTTATTAATATTGTGCGCATATTATCCATTTTGCTATGAATACATGTGTATATTTAATATGTACGATACTACTGACATCATACATTTAAACTAGATCAATTTTTTTCGGAAATCTCATTGCAGGTGTAAATTTGCAACGGCATTCGGGCAGCAAATAATTATTATTTTAATCCTAAGCAAAGACTGTATCCGCCCCTCCGTGGCTTCAGTAACCGATGGGTATTCCTCAATTGTTCGGGGGTCTCTGCTCCCCTCGTGACATCATCCATCTCAATGAATAAAATACTAACCGTCCTGGCGCGATGGAGACCAGCCAGCCAGGAGACCGGGAGTTCAAGAGACGCTTGCGTAAATAGCTGAACTCGATAAGCGGGAAGCGGCAATCAACCTCGTCTGATATTCCTATCCTTAAATAAAGCCTGCATGTGTCTTTTAAGATGAAACCGTACTTTTTTATTAATATAAAATTAAATTTAGTGTTTAATCATAGTGCGTCAAGATAAAAGAACGTACTACCAACTTATTTATTTTATTATAAAGATGACAATAAAAAGATCTAGAACAGTAATAGAAGCAAATTTACAAATATCAAGATTTTTTTAAACTTACAAAATTTAGCAAATAGGCAAATACTAAGAAGATGTACTAAGTCACGCGAATGTAATTTGGTTTTACCACTTATATACATTTTTTGTACCAGGGTTGCTCTATTGACGGCTCGATTAAGTAGAAACGTTTATGCCGTAAAACAATTTACATACCAGTAGGCACTTCTTATCAGCACAAAACATGTTATCAGGTTTGACAGTTTTGTAAATAATAATCTAATGCTATATTATACATGGCCATTAAATTTGTTTTGTACTGTTTATAATAGATTCCGAATAAATGAGAATTTCTTCATAATTTATATTTTTTAAATACATTTACTATTCGTTTTGAGCTTCTTTAAAACTTTAAAAACGATCAATATTTAGTTAAAAGTTATTTTTTAAGAAGATTTTTTCAAACGAGGCTAAGTATTTTAGTTTTTAACGATGTTTTATATAGACCGTGAAGTTTTTACTAGCTCAGTGAATAATTCAGTTCTCTCTATAGGTGTTATGTTTGGTTTTTATTTATTTTGAATACTTAACTTGAGAATAAATGTAATATCCAATTTATAATTTTTTTTTAAATGTGCCTCAAAAAAGCACCAAAAAAAAAACTATTCAAATATGTTTTTTATGATAGCGAATAAACATTAAAACTTTTAACCGCATTTTCCGTATTTCTAATGTAATAAAACTGCATTTAAATAAATATTAAACTCACCCCGCGTCAGTGAGTTAAACACAGTTGGCGACATTTCGGCGTGGCGGAATAGCTGTATAGACTATTCGTAAATTATTGGTTAACTTTTTTATAGTTTTTACTTCTCCTCGTACAGCGATAATGTTACCAACTTTAGCGCCTATACGTCAAACTTTACTCGGCGCTTAATGTTACTGAATCACGCTCCCGGACCCTCCCCTCGAGTTATAGGGATCATCAAAACTTGCATATCATAATAATCTTTCCTTATTTGTACAATATTATACACATTTAAGCATGTGAAACACTGCTTGCAAAAATATTACCAGAGAATCATGCGATATTTGCTACAAATAAACATGGTCTAAAAATAACTAACTACATCACAAAGAAGTAAGGAGGTTTGAATACGTTGTTGTGTGAAACGTCAATAATCTAGAATATTACAAAAATATTAAATTGTTCATTCTAAAAATGGTTGGCGAAACCGGTTGCCAATAATATTAAACATATGGAAAAATCGCAAAATCATTTTATTAAAAATATATAAATTGAATTTCACCAATTACTCTCTGTCAAAAATATTGAATATTTAAATACAGACAATTAAAATACAATATTTTTCAAGTAAAGAAATAAAAGTTTGCTAAATATTGTTATTTATGAAATAATTTTTCGCATGGATTATATGGGTACATATATAGGTACTTAAATATTTTTTTAAACTTTATTTAAATTTAAAGTCTATGTTTAGATACGCTGGTCTTCTTTTCAGGTAGACGACTTCATAACTTTTTCATGAAAAAACTGGTGAAGTACACATTAACGAAAAAGGAATGTTTACCCAAATGGTTATTTTACATTTCGAAACGCGATCTGCTAGTAAATTTTGATGTTAATGTATAGCTAGAGTGATAAAATATAGCAGTAATGTTCGCTGTCTGTAGCGACTACCATAACTAGATTAGCATTATCTAGGTTTAATAGATAATAACCTATATTTGTTCTAGGTCTTTACTACTCTACTGTCGGCAATTTCAAAAGCTACATACAAACCTAAAAGCTCAGCGGAATCAATACCTTTTATTAAATTATGTAAATAAATTATAACTGCCTATCTATTCAAATTTTTATTTGCTTGTTGGCACTGCTGCATAGACTATTATATACATTATTATTATTATTGCGAACTTCTAAGAAAATTTTGTTAACAGTTAATCTAATATTTATTTTTTTATAATAAATACTATTTAGAGGAATATTAATATAAATAAGAGTAATGATTATATTCTTGCATTCGATAGGCAACTATAGCGTTGAAATACTTAATGTCATATCAAAGAAGAAACAATTGAAATATCAGCTGTAGCAAAAGATGTTGATGACAAAATACAAGAGAAAGATTGCTAGAATTTTTATTCACTGATTTGTCAGGTACAATGCGGAGACAAAACAATAAAAAACAAGACAAAATAACCAAGTAAACACAACTAGCACACAATCTCGAATAAAGTGCGATGAATATGGCTTTGCTCTTTTTGTTGAAACGCAAACAATCTTTCAGAATCCATTGGATCTCTCCAGCGGGCACATGGTCGGTAATCAAGAATCAAAAGAGCATCGCTAAAATTTCACAATTAGAGATTATTATTATTTTCGTTTGTAAAGGCCCCCATGGTGATTTATTGTGCTGTGAATACCCTTTGGATTCTTTTATTTGTAAGAAAAAACTTTATGAAAGGGTGAATAACTCTTACGGAGAAAAAGAGGCGCATTTTGCAGCCGCATGCTATGTGTGCGCCAGTAGTTGCGGGTTATTCTCATGCTGGTAACACCAAGTAAATTGATTTAATATTTTTACTTGTATCAAAAAATAGGGTTGCTTTTTGAATGCGTACAAAATGGTTAAGCTTGGTCGACCTTGTATGTGAAATTGGCACAAATAAAGTGAATATTGGAAAATGAACTTTTCATTTATGGCAATAAAATTAGTTTTCTTTTAACTCGAGTTGGCCTTTTGTGACTTATAATTGCATTTAATTCTAGTCGTTCAATATAACAGAATGATAATTGTTCCTGAGCGTTGCGTGCAGCTCTGTTGTTAAATGATTACAATTTGATTTGCCTAAAATAATTGAGAATTTCGTAGCTGTTAATAGAAAACGAAAAATCGATAGCATTAAAATACTCTGCCAAGAAGAGATACTTCCGAGCGTACTATATTTTTTTACCGATTGAGGTTTTTAAAGTAATCCGTGGAATAACACATTTTAATTTTCTAAGAAACAAAAAAATATTAATAGGCATTCATCCAATTATTAATAAATAGTTTATAAGTAAAAAAAAAAATAAAACAATATTGTTTTAAATTTCTACATAAAAAATACGACATTATATTTATCAGCCATTGAATTTATTTCCAAATATATCTTTTATTAAAAATAAAATCTCCTTTCCTTAGAGGCGAATACATATTAATGTACGTTGAGGCGTACCCGACTTCGTACGCACACAAAAACATTATCTTGCGGGAAACTAGACATGCCGTTTATAAATAATGCATTTCCACCCTCCGATAAAAATAAACGCCACCTGTTTCTTAATCATCGCGATCCGCCACCTTTCCATACGCGTAAATAATATAGGCACAATCCGGAATATTCTTATAAACATATATCGGTGCTACCATTAGGCTTCGGGTCGCGGGCGAGTGCGGTCGCGTACTCCGAGCCGTCCGCCCGCGAATGCAAAACGGTCGTGGCCGATTTCAATTTGAACAGAAACGTGCACAAATAAAACTCCATTTCATCGGTTGGTATTGCTTTTATTTTTCGCATTTCGGGCAGAGCCGAAGTTAACACGTCTTTTATATTTAACGATTTTTTGCGGCTTCGAAATCGACATTCGCCGAATTGAAGAAATGATCAATTGCATATTTAAATACCCTGGTAGAGTGATTTGATTTGTGGTTTAGCGATAAAAACGTTTTTTGTGTTTTTATAAAACGGATTCCCATTCATGAAGTTTGTTAATTTTTCTTCAAATTAGCACTTTTTTGCACACTGTTGTATTTATACCAACAACTGTAAGCACATGTACATGCACAGTTATGTTTTAGAAAACTGCACAAAAGTAACGTATAAAGCACGTTTGAAAATATATTACAAGCAAATGATTTTCTTTGCAATTTCATCACAATAGTATAGTATAAATCGTTTTTTTTAATAGTTGGTTATATCAAAAGCAAGAAAATGTTTTTGCTTATATTTTTACATAGAAAACCACCCTTCAACCATGATAAGCACTTTCAACTCGTCCCTGTTCCCTAATGCTAGCTAATTTATTGACTCAATGGAAGGTAGGTGGTGCAGAGCTACAATATAAACATTGATAACCCGTTATGAACTGGGTAGCTAACTTTCTTCTTGCATTGGTAATATTATCCTTTGTTCCACGACCGCAACGTAAATAATTAAATAAAACTAATCAGGAGGTTGATTGTGACTGTCTGGTGATTGATATTTCTGTTAGTTCTATAATTTTATTAGCATAAATAGCTGAACAGGTGAATAATGTTTATTTATTTATGTTAATGTACTATTTTAGCGTCTCGGAAATAAGGGATGTTTGAGGAGAAATCTAATATTAATAATTATTTTGAGATTAAACAGAAACAACAAATTATTTATGTCTTAGATTAGTAAAATGATTATTATGTTTCATTTATTCAATTACAGTTGTTAGAATGATAACCAGACTTGTCAGTTTTTATACATATTAACTACAATGTATACCACGCTCTTTATAAACGTAGTTACACCACATGTGAACGTCGCGTTAGCTTAATCTATCCTTAATATCGACGATTTGTTTTTTTAAACTAGAAAATGTATTGTAGCGCCAAGCAAATAAAATCTATGAGTATATAGGTCGTGTAAAAATAAAAGAAGCTCCTCCTTTACAGAGGTACTATATTCAGCTAATCCTCACATTTAAATTCAGTACTACTCATACATGTCTATAATACATATAATTAATATATATTTTCACAATTTAAAAATCAATTAAACTAAAACGTGTTCCATATCAATGATATTAATTAGAACTTACCCACCAAGAAAGGTATTGAAGTAGCTTTTGGGTCTTAACTACCGAGCTAGCAAAATCAGTAAAGTAAATGTTTTTTTAAGTCGTGATTATCAGTTTTAAATTTATCCAAAACATGGTAGCGTTCATTTGTTTGATAAAACTTTTATTTTATTAAAAATGTACAATTAATGAATGTTGAACATTTGGTATTTCATTAAACACACACATATATATATATATATATATATATATATTTGCATAGCGTGCTTAGCTCAATTGTAAAAACAGGTTTAAATAGCAACACGAAAACTAGATAATTCGCAATATGTCGATTAGTCACAAGGCATTTGCTAGGGGGAAGATGGCAGATCTGAGTTGTATGGATTTAATTACTTGGATGAGAATACGATATCCGGCATCAGGGGCGCATTGTGCAGCCTCTCTGCAGTTGTGCAGCGGTGCGATCCTTCTCCAGAACGGTTCCCAGGCTCCGCGGAGATGCACCTTTGCGAGTCCCAAGTGGTGGGGCGCGGAGCCACTTTGAGTGCACCCCTAACCACCATACTTTTTATAATACCAGATATCGACGTTTTTACTCTAACATAGAGAACAAAACAAATAAAATTTCTAAAAAAATTACCTAAGCACGTAGTATTCTTTTGAATTATAAAGCACAAAAAACCTTGTACATAATTTATTTAGAATCATTATGATATTTTAAAACCTATTATGTTTCAATTAATAAATATGCCAATGTGTAAATTAATATTTATTTAATAATTATAAAACGAGATACATGTTTGTTGTGATGACTGATACACATTTATGCATTTACTTAAATCTCAAGTAATTCATAATCGTTCTCATTTTACTCGCAATCAGTCAAATGGTATTTTATAGCAGCTAATCCTGGATGAAGTTTGGAAACCACAAGGATATTGCACCGGTCGTATGCGCAGCTGGTACCTACATTTTTGGCTCATCGCGCACCTGTCATTTTACTTCGCCTGCGAGAAACGTGACGTCCTAGAAAAATAGCATCTTTATGTGATGTGACAGAGGATGTTCTATGTCAGATTGTATTTTCAAGTTCACCATTTTGTAAAGCTCTCCAAGTAAATATAAAAATATTCCGACAGAAAAATAACGTGGAGACTACACAGAGAAAAATATTTTAGATAGAAATGCATGTTTTAAATTTAATATTGTATCTCATACATATTTTAATTTTAAAAAAATTAAATGAAAATAGTTAAATTGGAATGAAATGTTTATTTAGAGTCGTTTACCTCAAAAGTAATATCTACAATACAATAAAAAGTTATTTCTGTTGGATGTTTTAATGAATCAATTAAAATAAGGCGTTTTTTAAAAATATATAGTCTTATTATACCCACCATGCAATACGATGGTGTCTCATGTAACTGTCTAACATATAAAACCATAACCTTCCGATAATAGGGGAAATTTATTTAAAAATGAATTTTATTTGATTTTCGACAGGAACAAATAAATATTTGATACATCTTGCTACACTCACATTATAAGTTTTTAGATTGATGTATCCGCAACTAAGTTATTTCTTAAATAAACATTCTTAAACTATGATAGTGAAGATATAACGCTTATTCAGATAATGAAAACAATTTAAAGAGATTGTTTTAGCGCTCATATGTCCTTGGGTTTCTTTTGTCGGACATGCGATTTCAAGTAAAATAAAAACATAATACTAATCTGGATGTAACGTTGGTGTTAGTCTATTATGTTTCGAAGGATGATAGAGCCATGTAACCAAAAATATGAATAAAAACTGGGTTTTATAGTATTTTTTTAAAATATATTTTAAATAAAAAAGTGATTTTGAATCACTATTAATAAACTATAAAAACTTGTATATTTAACGACTATTTAACCATTTTGTCCATCGTGTCTAAAAAAAGAGCTTTTAGTTTCTGTAAGACGCTTAGGATAATGGTTACCATGTAAGATAGCAAGGCTCTGTCATGGTATTATTAAGAATAAAAAATATATTTTTTAAATACACGTATTTTTTATAACTGCAGATAATTATAATAAATAATAAAATATCTTAAACATGAGTACAGTGGGCCAAACGCTGTTTAAGCAAGGTCTGTTATATTGTCTGTACTGTTCTAACGCTTTCCGGGAATCGTCACAATTTAAAAGTTGCCAATGTTGTTTTTATAGAGTGAAGTACTCAAATTTAAGCTATTGCCTTTTGAAAGGCTTTGTGCCTCGACCTCCAAGTAAATATTTTTTTTATGCGATCGAGGCACCTTGTCTGATAACATTTGTTATTAGACAATTCAGTTTTAAAAAATCACCATATATATATATACAATATTTTACTTTTTTAAAATTGCTTTTTGGTTGTAGCATTTCTTATAGTAACTAAAGTTTGAGGATTTGCAGACTCAATTCATGTGTTCTAGTGCAAGTGGTCGTCTTGTGTGTAAATTATTTTCTCGACTCGCTAGCAAATGGAACAAGAATCTGACGTCGGGCAGAGCACGACTATTTTCGAGTATTCTGCCCGACATATAATGGGCTCTCGCTCAGGGGCGTCCGATACAGGAGAGTAAGAACAGATTTTTTGTGAGCATTGTGTTATTTTTTCTATAAATCTTGAGTTGACTGGCCCCGCCCTTCTTTTGTGCGGGCGTCATTTGTGCATTGTTTCTGTCATCTTTTCTTTCTTTCTTGTGCTCTAACCGCAGTCATCTGCCTAGTCTCCAATACTTGAATATTTGTTTTAACGATCTTGCTATATTTTTCGAGGTTTCGTGCCTATAGAACATTCATATGCAGGTGGACATAAAAAATACAGATTATTTAGATAAAATACTCCGTATTTGATCCCTACATAATTTCTTGCATATTATGTACAGTTCTCTACGATTTAAATTTCAACTTTTTTTGTAAAATTTTAAACAGAGATATTAAAATAAAACAATTAATTATCGATGATAACAGTAAAATAATCAAGCAATTCAATTATTTATTGTCATATGATTTAACAAGCTTTTGATACTCTCTATAGTTTCTATGCCTCTTAAAAATATGATATTGCTAGTATTGTAAAGTTATACTTCTTTCCCATTTACAAAATATTTTGATATTTATGATTCAACGCTATTTCAGTAAATATATTTTATTCAAGAATATAAGAATTAGTTCTAAAATTAAACTTACAATATACCTACTTTATATAGATAATCAAAAAAGAAACCTTCAGAATAAATATGATATATTTTGAGTATTTTCGCGTGTTTGTAATATCAAAGATATCGATTGCCAGGGAAGTAGATGTATCATTGAAATCTCATGTAAATAAATTTTAGAATTTGATAATACAAAATATTTATATTTGAACAAATATAACTGCAGACCAACTCCATATAAATACATCCCATTGTAATCGTTCGTATGTGAGGCGATATCATATGATCAATGTCTCTTGCCTTTAGTGGTAAGAGTGGGTCATAGCACCGACAAACTGGGTACATTGTTTTATTTTTTTGTGGTACAAAAATTTAATCTTTCTTTTCGTTAATATACTGAAATTACGTATCCTTTGAATATAAAATGCTACAACTTTTCTCGCTAGACTTTTTTTCAAACTTAATAATTAGCGCTCTTTTGTTATGAATATTTGATTGAAGAGAGTATAGTAGACATGATTGTACTATGATTTAATTTCATAGATAAATTTTAATTATAAAACTATATACCGCATTAACGCAATATCTGCAATAAAAAAATCTATTTAACCTTATAGCTTACCAAATTGCTTAATTTATTATCAATTTTTTAGACCTATCACCTAATATTTATATTTGATGTCTTAATTTCTTTTAAATCATAACAATATTTTATACATTTAAATCCTTTATGTAAATATCATTACAACAGTTACATAAATAGAAAGCATTATATTTTGTTTATTTTGATTATTTAGAAAATATTGAGCTACTTCAATTTTTTGGTACTTCCACGTTTCGGTCCCCGTGCTGAAACCATCTTCAGTTGAAACGTCGAAGTATCGAAAACATGAAGCAGTTCAACATTAATAATAATTTCAACTCAAACGACTTTAAATACGTGGAAATTTTTCCGAATTCGTTCTGATTTGTTCTTTAGATGAAACTTTAAACATGACCGTAACAAAGCTGGCCGAGGGTTTCCTGTTATTTCGAAAGTTTGCGCCGACACAAATTTATGGGATCTCAGGTAAAAGTAACAAAAAAAATGTAAAAAAATATATGATACACTCCCACGCTCGGATCTTCATCCCTTAACCGCCAGGGGTGCGAGACCATCCCTTGAGAGCTTATTCGGACTTATACCATCACGTGTACTAGTTTAATGCGTTTTGGGTTCTAATTATTAGTTTCGTACATTTTGTTAGATGTTACTTTCGTTTTATATTAATAATACTTTAAGAAATCTTCTTTTCAAATTCTTTAGATTTAAGAAATTATAATATATATGAGGTTTCAAATATATTTAAAATAATGCCACTTTCTAGTTATGATTCTATGCAAGTAAATAGTAGAATACTTCGAAATACTTTGTTTTTGTTGATGTCATATGATTGACTGAGAGAAAAAAATAACAGTGGAATAACACTGGCGTCGATATTGAACTCTCGATAAAAAGATCAGCGAAAAATATATTCATATACATATATTAGTATATATACATTATATTTAATAAATATACACTTTGTTTGAAAGATTAATTTTACAGCGACCAAGGACATGTTCTAATGGATTACATTTATAGATATCAAAAGTGAAGAAAAAAAATTATTTGGGGCGAATTAAGTTGCAGTGGTAGTTCGGCTCGAGCGCCATGCGTGAGTATCTCTGTCTTTTGTTCCAAGTATAAAAGCCACCTGCAAGGCCCACAGGACCGCCGATACCTGCGCACCGAGCACACGCACGCGCTGGGTGCACGCACACATGCACGCCGTTATTTATTACATGAGAAAGATTGTAGTCACAAAGAGCCCAGAACACCATTACGAATAGTGATTTATTTGTAATTAATAATGCTTATTTTTTACAAACCCAACCAGATTTAAAAAAAATACAAACAGTGTTATTTTTTCATTTCGAAAAATAATATGCTTATTAATTGAAATTATTTTGGTCCTTCGGTAAACACTGAAAATGTTTTAAAATTCTTAGATTATTTTTTTGTAGAATTTTATTACTGCAGACTTGACAACCCAAAGAGTAAAAAAAATCAGGTTTTATAATACAGCAGCCTGCCTATATTGTAACGAAACAACATATTGCATTAAAGATATTCTTCATATCAAACAAACAAAATCAAAAGGTTAATTGCTTCACAACAATCGCTTACACGATGAGATATAAAGATTTCAATAAAATGGAGAAAAAAAACCTTATTTTGTTAGTTGTTTTTGTGCTTTGATAGCTATATTTAATGATATTATTTAAAATTCTTTGAGTACTTTCACAGTTTTCTACTACATAAATAGTAATCTATAGTTAGCTGTTGTTCTCAGTTGATGGAGCCGAAATAAAAATTCCAAAACAAATCTGTGGCGTCATTCAATAAGACGTCTCAATTTCGTCGTTTTTGACCGAATTTCTATCGTCATTAGGCTCCATTATTTGGAATCATTATTTTGTTTTTCCTGTGGTATGAAGATGAAAAAAATACGAACCCAATAAAAAAAAACCGAATGGATTTGAGGGCGTCTGCGGCGATCATTGGGGCGGCCAACTGCAGTTTGGGCCCGACAGCTTCTATATTGGCCGCTGCGACAAGTGGTTATTATTATTTTTTAATTTTAACATAAAATAAATTTAATTTAATCGCTTGTTCTAAAATTAAAATTTAATATACGAACGCTAAAAATTTAATTTATCCAAATGGTATTGGGCTGTACTGGAATCTGTCAATCAAAGTCAACTTGGAGCGTTCTACGATTTTTGGAGACTGCTTATAAGCGAGCTTTGATAATTAGCGAAACGCATAAAAAATGTTTGTTTTTAAAAAAATAGTGAAATATAGATAAATAAATAAAAATAAAAAATATATTTAATTATAATAATATATTAAATAGCATTTATGCTAAATTATAAAATATTTAATTTAACTCAACAAATAATTTTTAAACTAACGCTGTTTAACATAAATTATTTAAAGTGTAATTTTTAAAATCATATTGATTGGTCAGAAGCACAGTTTGATCCTTCGAGACCGGACTATTGCACGCCGAGGTGCAGGCGCCATGGACGGCGGGCCCACAGGGTCAAAATTTGCGCTCGCGAGACTATCTTCGCCCACGCCACACGCTCTGCCATATAATCTATCATTGGTGATACGCAATAAAGTAAATAAATTACCAAGTGATTTTGTACAAAATACTATAAATCGACAGTATGAACCAAAGAGTTTTATTCAACAAAGAAAAAAATGTTATTATTTGTTATACGTATACATTATGCATTTATTCTCGTAAAATATACTTTGTCACAATATTAGATGTATACATATAAATTCAGGACATCAATATTAGCTACTCGTAATAAAATGCATGCAAAGTACGGTTTTAAGACTTATTTGACTTTAATGTGTATCTTTTGAAGGTTAAATGTTAATATTTTTTCAATAACTTTTTTAACCCAGCAATTTAATAAATTATTTATTTAATATCAGTGTACGTGAGCTGAGGAAGTTTTTTTTTTGGGGGTCTATACAGCTCAATAGTTTGAGTGTCTGCGGCGGTTGCACCAGGCATCGTATAATTTATAGATAATACAACTATTATATCAGGATCCTTTTATTTAAAAGCGTGGATTTTGTGATCATTTTCTTTTAATATAAAATTACCCACTGTTTTAAATAATATTATTTTGTTTTGTTTTTAACTGAATTAATTAGTTCCAAAATTTACTTTTACTAAAAAAAATATTTAATGGTAGATACAATCTTCAATTCAAATACTAAAAATATGTTTTTGTTGAATAAACTATTTTCGTAATTTCCGAACTATTTGGCAATGTCATAGGCGTGTTTTTTTGTAAAGACTGATTTATTTTTCCATAAGAAAGTTTTCTTTGACTCCAGTATGATGCGGTGCTTTCGCGCCAAACTGTCGGACCGGAGGGAGCGATCGGCTATGACGTCACTCGGAGGCTGCAGCGCTGAAGGAGGGAGTCCCCGCCACTACTGCCAACGCAGGATGGCCGACTCTTCTTGCGACGAAGAGGAATGGCTGAAGAGGTGATCATCTAATCGACCTGGCAACAGCGATAATGTTCTTGATATTTCCGTTATCATTATTCTGAGAAATTTATCGGCGTGTTATTCGTGGTAGAAAATCAAAACTTCTGTTGAAATCGTTATTTTTATAATTGAAGCATTTTCGTATTATGTAATCGAATATTTCGTTCAAAAGAGTTTGAAAATGTCTCATGGAATATTTTTATATTTGTGTATTTTTTAAAAATTATTCAATTTTTTCATGGAAATTATTATTATTTTTCTGTCGTAAATTTTGCTACAATAGCTCAGCGAGGTTATATATTGGCGAACGTAGTTAAATCCCACCTCCCATACACATAATATAATTTAAATATCGGTTTGATATGCTGTGCTGTGTAGAAGAACTTTGAAACAAGTACTCGATTGAAAATAAAGTGTTAAGAAATAATTATTTTCGTTATAGTGGCAAACAGAAAATGTTTAACCTTATTTAAAACTTTTTTTAAATTCAAAGAATTTTTTTATATTATGCCGAATTTTTTTAATACATATATATATATATATATATATATATATATATATATATATATATATATATATATATATATATATGTGTTGATTTGTCAATATATTCATGCATGGAAAACATGATATTTTTCTGTTTTATGGTATTGAATTAAACATTGTTTAAATTTGCCAGCGATACAAACGATAAAGCTGTTATGAGTCTTTGGTTTACTTTAGAGCATTTTTATACATGACTCTTGCTGACGTCTCAACGGCTGCGATTAACACCTTTGTTTTCGATTTGCATTCACTTTTGCATATATTAAGATAACCTTTTGATTATTTCGGTTATTGGCTGTTTCGCAGATATCATCTAGATACACCGCGCCTTGATCGGAACGACAACGTGTCAAGGCCTTTGACACCATTAGCAGCTCGTGAGTTGTCGGAAATGCACGAAACGTCAACGACCAAAAACGTTTTTCGGCCAGCCTTCCTCACGATCACCAATTTAGATCTGCCCCATTCCGTCCTTCCCACATCCGTAGACAACACCTGGGCCAAGAAGAGAGCAAAGTTCAAAACTGTCCCTAAGAACTGCTCCAGCCACTTGCATAGAATGTTTGTCAAAAACCGCGACCACGAGGACTCCAGCCGCGCCTCGAGCAGAGCGTCCACTGAGTATGACGGCCTTCAGTTCGAGGAATATCTCAGAGAACTGAACTTGCCCGATGATTCATCCGAGTGTTCTTTGTTCGAGCCGGCGGAGGAGCTCGACTTCAGTCGCTTCAAAAACGAAGACTACGACTACGAGGCATCAAATAACAATGACGTAAAATTTATGAATAAAAACAGCGACGTATTTAATGACGATAAAGCCGAACGCAGCGCCATCTCCAAAGTGCACAAAAAATCCAAGCAGAAAGAATCAGTTAAAACGACCTCGCCATCAACCTCTCGCGAGAGGAAAACGATAGATCTTAATTTAGTGCCTATATTGAATTTCGGTGGACGAAAACGAGAAAAGCGGAAAAGCATAACTCTATCAAGATTGCCCAGTCCAGAAACAGTGCAGGTTATTAGAATAGATGTCATAACCGGATATCCTGTTGAAAACGAGTCTGTGCTGTCTGATGGGACGGATTTTGAACGATCGTATTCCGATGACAACATTTCTATAGCGAGTTCACACAAGAGCACGTATTGCTTACAAGATAAGATGCATTCGGGCGATAGTCATGCAGATTCGAAGAATTCTTGGAAAAATATCTCGAACGAGTCGGCCAGATTTAAAGCAAACGACACCCACGAAGAACTCTGTCTATTGAATTGCAAAACGCTCAACTTGTCAAGCCGTTCATTAAACTCCTCTAATAAATCTCACTAACAAAGAAACAGGATTTAAAACTATATCTCCAAATAAGGTAATTCAAATCGACGTAAATTATTAACGGCGTTTTATAGTTTCAAAGAGAAACTAGGTTTCATTTGAGGATAAAACGATGATTTTTCGTTGTTAATTTTTAAGTATAATATTTTGTCAAATATTTAAGATTTAAAAGAATAATAGTGATGTAACAACCACGTGTGCGAAATGTTTGAACTCGGATAATCGAGTTCATTTTTACCCTATATATCAAGAGTTGGTGACCATAAGCCGAATCATACTAATGTACATGCGATTGGAAGCATCAGAAAAGATTTTTACTCCAAGTTCACTGCAGCATGAAATAATTGAATACACCACAAAAGTATATTTTCCCAATCGTGAAAAATAATTCAACAATAACCTGATGATAACCCTCATTTTGATGATGCTATAAATTTTTATTATTATGTGTATTATAAAAAAAATTTCAATAAACTTAATGGATTTTATTTATCAATTTTATATTAAGAGTAAATAATTAGGGATATTGCAATACGCCAATATATATAAAATTCAGCTCAAATACTAATGAAATAAAAAATCAAAAGGAATGCATTGGAATTTCTTTATCAAGATTCTTTGCATTTTTTTTTTTAACAAAAGTTGTCTGAGCTAAATATTGTTTTAATAGGAACAGTTTAAGTCTTGCAAATCACTTTGAAATCCCAGACAGATTTCGGGAAAAAACCATTAAGTTAATAGCTATGCACTTTTAAATAGGTATTATGTTTTTAGTTTTATTTGTTCAAACTTGACGTTTAAATGCTATTATGGACAATGTAAGGACTGTTAACTTATACCAATAAAAATTATGAATATTTTTTGAGATATTCTTTAATATTAAAATAAACAATGCTTATCCAAATTTGAATTAATATGCATTGTTGAAGTATTGAATTTAAAACTATTTTTTTTCATCATTAAATATGTTCACGGTGTTCATTAAACTCTCCATAAACTATTTATCAATTCTACTTAGAATGTATCGATAAAATTGGAAATTCGACAAAACCAGAAGAAAATTTTAAATAAACTAATTGGTGTTGTTTTACTCTAATTTTTTTTTCTGTAACGTTTCTATATCGAGTTTCTTGGATGTTAGGAGGATTCCCCTATTTTAAAATTGGTTAAAACCTTCATCGTATTCTGATTTTTTAAATTAAAATTCTGATTATCACGTCAGTTTGCCTTTCTTCGATTAATATTTAAGCATAATTTTAAGGCAAAAAATAAGTATTTAATATAAATTGATTAACAATGTTTCAACAAAGGTCACCCGTTGAGATAAATAAATATTTTATAACCAAATAAGAAATAAATTTAAGTGTATTGTATCTAAATAAAACCATCAAAAATATATGCCCATGGCGTTTGTGACATACTTTTATTGTATGTTTATACCTTTAGCACATTATATATTTAAATTGAATTTTTCTAAGTTAGAGAATATCTTCTGCGACAACTTTTTTTATATGAAGTAGTAATTATCTGATTTCTGAAGAGTTACAAACAACTAAAAGTTAACTCAGATAGGCGATGTCTTATCATCTGGACATCCTATATTCTCAAACTACTGTTTTTGAATTATCAAGGCAATGTGCGCATCCATATGTGTTTGAAATAATGAAAAACAACGCCAACACGTCTGTGCCAGTTATGTCTCTCTGAGGACAACAGAAGATGGCCCCTGCGACCAGGCGCGTCCTTATATCATCAAGACTTCATCTGGCAATTATGTCTTCAGCGTGGCCACCTTCATGTGATAGCTTAATAAGCCCTGGGAAAGATTATATTATACTAGGTAAATATACCCTCAAAATAACTGCCACCAATATTATTAAATAGTGCCATGTATTTTCAAAATCTAAAAATTTTGTTCTGTGTGGAGGCATTTTTTATTTAAAGTATATTGGTTCAATATATTTCTTCTTTTCTATATTCTATATTGTAGATGTAAGCATATATACAAGGAATATTTTGCAGCTTTTGATTTTATCATAACCCATATTCTCTTACATCCTACAAAATTTCTCTCTCTGTAGTGTGGTTTAACGAATCGTACAAGATATACGCACGACTACGGGGCTCATAGCCTTTTTGAATATAAAACAAATTGATGAATTTCGTTACTTTTTTGTTTGTTGTAAACGTTGTGTGAGTCGGGAATTGAAGAAAACTAAAGCCATCACAAACGGTAGAAGGAATATTAACATCTTGAGAATGTAACAACAATTTTTATCCAAGATATGCAGAAAATATTTTGAAAAGTAAATATCATTATATTTTCTTAAAAAACCTCATCTATAAACTTTTTAGTATAAAAACAATATTATATGGTTTATCACTACGATTGATCAAGGTTGACACAAATAATGATTCAATAGCATGCGTGCACCGATTACACAGAAGGTGTATTTTCTTTTCTGGACAGGGTAGGAACTCCTGATCACGCGAATCGGTATCATGTTTGAAATTATGATTTTTGATACGCATTACTATGAGAATAATTTTAAAAGACGACAAATACACGAGCTAGGTGATGAGCGCGCACCACGAGCGGTCTTGTTCGGACCCAATTCGTTGACTCACTAATACCTTTAAATGATTTAAAACTATGTATTTTTAAAAAAATTGATTTATATCCAGCGCGTAACGCAATTCAAACGTACTTTTTTTTTGTTTTATGTGCGGTAATGACGGTAACCATTGCTCTTTAATGAAATGAAAAATTAGATATTTATGGTAACATGTTTTACAGCGAAACCTCTGATTTTTTTTTAGTACATATTAACATTCCTGATAGAAGCTGCGAGAGTACCTTCCACCCTTATGCATTTCCATGAAAGTGAAAACAGCCAAGTGTCGGTCGACCTTGCATTGTGTGGAGGCTCTGGCGGCCGCGGCTGCGTCACCCTCCGCGCCGGCCGGGACGCATTCCACCCATAGTTTATGTTAATTCGGCGCACGACCATTATCTCCCAAACCTGATCAGCGCAAAGGAGCCGCTGGGAGTCGGCCAGACCTGAGATTGATTCTGAATCGATTGTGCTGGTATTGGTATTGTGAGATCTCCCCAAATTCTAAGAGTTAATGAATCGAGGATGCTTCGTTATTGATGATTATCCTTGTGATTGATGACATGCATGATCACGGATACGCTTCAAATGTTATACGTTATTTAATTGCTGTAGATATTATTTTTTTTTGTCGCAAGAAATAGGTTATGTTAAATAAAATTTACTTATTTTAATATGATATAATACCCTGTCAATGTTTATTTATTTATTTAACGCTCGGTTGCATTTGCAATAAGCAACATGCAACTAAACTTTTTATAGTACATTTTTTTTTCAATATTTCATGGAATGCTTTAAACGTTTACCTTTATACAAAGATTGTATAAAATATAAGAAGTTTAACGAAGAGTAAAACTAAAATAAATACAATAAAATATTTTATGATATTAGCAGTGACTAGATACATTAATTATATATTTCCGGCATTAATTATAATTTAAACTCCACTTGTTATAAGTGTATTATAAAAGTAGTATTCGTTTAACTATTCATTAATATAAACATATATATTTACTTATAATATAAATATATATATATATGTATATATAGATTATGGTAAGTATGATAGATAATTCTTTTTGCTGGTTTAAATATGAGCAAAAACGAATATGGATTTTATTTTTAAAAAGCTTAAGGAAATAGGTTTGACAGTCAGTCAAGCTAATGTTATCATATGTTGATAAGCATTTAATGTGGCAGGTTGCAGTTTGTGTCATGTTAAGATTTGCATGGGTATTTGAACATTGGAAGTTTTCTTTTTTCTAAAATTATAAATTAATATTAGCAGGTTATATGTCGTAAACACAAAGCAGACGCTTTTTTTTATTGCTTTACATATTACACATGTAATATCGATATTTATGAATTAATATTTGGATTCGATTTCAATTCGTATCTAAATTTATTCATTAAAGTTATTCCAAGTAACAAAAAAAAGTAGTAAATTTTTGGGAAAGTATCAAAAATATTTCGAATAAGATGATATTAACATAATACAAATTGTATCGTTACTTGAAATTTTACACGTTACAAATCAGGTATAAAAGCTTAAAAATCCTATTTTTTATATATTTCATTTTGGTGGAAAGTCTTTAACATATGTGAATTATTTTTAATATTTAAGGTAAAATAATATTTAAATATATTGTAGTCGAACATAAAACCAAATAGAGTAAAAGTTTTATTCGTTTATTATATTTCATTCATCAACAATAGCACTGAGATTCTGCAAACAAATAAAATTTTAATGAATTGTTATTCCTATTATGAAAATTGATTAACTAAACTGTTTTATTTTTGATTACAATAAAACAGTGCGATTGGACGACGGTTACGGCGTTGAACTGTGCCCAGACTTCGGTATATTTCAAGTCGATTCGCGTGAAATCAAAGTATGAGTTTTGAAACATTGATTCAAAGATGCCTCGTTAGTCGTTGGAAGCCTGGGGGGGTCATTGGTGAAATAAAAAAATCACCGCCTACGAAGACGTCCGTGGAACTCACTGCCCATAATTTGTGGTTATTGGCTCGATTGATCTCTTTGCTTTGGATCGTTGCGGTCTAACAAAGACATTCAAACACCTTGTAACCTTTAACTCTACTTTGCAAATCGAATTTTGCATTAATGTTCATTTCTGTGTTTGGTTGCCACAAGACCTACAACTATTAACAAAGGCAGACAGAAATATACATTTTATATATTAAATTAGTTTTTTTACGTTTTAGTAAAAAAAGTTCACATTGCATTTTTCACAAAATTAAACATAAAATATTTTCTGTTAAAACTAATCTATTTCGTCTTATTAAGAAATATCGTTTTAAATATAAAAATTTCGATGCACAGTGAAATAACCATATATTATAACCTTGAATCCACATGAAATGCTACACAAAAGAATAGCAGGCGCTAACAATATGCTTTGACATGGTCAGGCTCTCGTCGACCAACCTACTATTGCTATATACCGAGTGGAATATGGTAATTGAAAAAATTTTATCCCTGGTAACAATTGAAATTATTTAAATCAAATATATATGAAGATAAATCCACGTATAAAATTTCCATAAAGCAATATTCCATAAATTTGCCTAGTAAATAACTATGCATCGATACATTGAATTATATTTAAATAAGTCAATATTACTTGTTTTTTTTTTCAAACTTATACGTGACTATTATATACTTTCATAGATTTCCGCAAAGGAGAACTTATCCAAAATATAACCATATAAAAATATATAGTTAAAAGTAGACAGACCCAGTTAACGAAACGCCGATAGATCGTAGCATGCTGCGTAGATGAAATTTATTGACGGCAAACCCTTCAATAACTTTCACTTAAGTTTATGTAGGTAGGTTTGGAAATTTTTCAATTTCCCCATCCTTGATTCGGCGTGTGGGAGTGCACAGTCGCCGGCGGAACTACCACGACCGGCGATAACCGGATGAGTGTTGTAATTTACTTTCGGTTCGCGGAATCCGCATTACATTTGCGGAATGCGCGGACCGGATGTGACGGGCTCAACAACCTTCGTGTGATCAACATTGTTCTCAAGGCGCGCGAAGCTCATTCACAAACAGGCGGGCCGATTCTCGGAAAAATTACGCACGATCTGAAGGAGAATGCGGTTTAGTTAAAATTAGAACCCACCAATAATTATTGTCTATTTGTGATTATAATTTTGTTTTTTATTATTCACAACACCCACTATAAGAAATCGTTAGAGGTCTTTCATAGAAGCTGTGTGTATATTTATATATGGCAAAATCGAGTATTAAAAAAAATTGATTTCAATTTTCCCTCTCAATAATTTGATTACTTTGATTCTGAGCTGATATTAAAATCGTTTTACTATTTGAATGTATATGTATTTCAAGTATATAAAGAGTACATATTGTTATTGTAAGCAAACCTTATTTTTAAACCAATATTTTAAAATTGAAAAATGATTAAAAAATTTAAATGATGTGTATTGACTCATTGAAACCATAAGTAAATTCAGAAATTAAAAAATATTTCCAATGCTTTCTGTTCTTAAATAAAAAAGTGTAATTATTACCAAATAACTTATTACATAACAAATTGTCTCCTACCCTCTAAAGTTATTTATTCATTAGAATAGGCATTTTTTTTTTAATGTTTACATTTAAAAAATAATAATTGTATTCATTTTTGTTTCTCAATTTATTTTAATAAAATGATTGCTTTGTATTTGGAGAAATACCATTTCAAATGATTATCTTAATTTAAAAATATTTAATCCTTGGCTGTTGATGAAAGTTAAAGAAGAGTATTGCTTAAAAACTCTTGTATATAAATAAATTAACTATTTACCTAAAAAAATATTTTGAACAATTTTTAAATACTAATAAATGTCATTATAAACAACTGGTAGAATTTTATTTTTAATAATACAAGCAATCTGCAATTCGGAGTAGTACATTTTCCTTATATAAGTCAATGATTTTCAAGTTTGATTTCTAAGAATGACTTCCTTTGTTATTAAAGTATTCAACTTAATACATACACATGAATTATTTTTTTTTATTAAGGAAATTAATAAATATTTATGGTTTCGGAAAACTTTACCGCATCGTAAAGTAAAAAGGCATCGAATAACACATAAATAAATTGTTGTTTAAATTATAAATTAAACTGTTTTCGAGATCAAAGATAGAATAAGTTTAAGCGATCCATTTTAATAAAAAACTGAATTTTTAATAATAATTTTATACAGTCGTTAATACACATATTTATTCTATAATTTTTTTTATTATCAATATGCATATATATAAATTTAATTTATTCTATTAAATATATGCAAATTTGTATGTGATACAAAAATTTCTTTAAAAAAATGAATTGAGTTTGATGTTAATATTTAATTATTTTATATATTATAAAGAGTTTTAAGCGTTCCAAAAAATTGATAAAAACGAGAAGCGTTTACTGTTATATAAAGTTTCACACGATGAATTTTAAAAGTATTCACCCTTACAGAGGTTCAATAGAATGGGCACTCAAATAAGATTGCATACACAAATCAATCAAAAGCTTCCAGCTTTACAGGGCTCTGAGAGCCTAACGAAAAGTCAAGTAACTGTTGGAATGTGCAGAGATATTTTGTGAACAAGGGCATGAAAATGCAATATTTTATGAAGATTTTGATATTACCGTTTTATAAGAATGTTTGGAAAAGAAATGCTATAAATAAAGAAAATTTTGTCAAACCGTATATAAAACAAAGAAAGATTATCACATACCTAAGTGAAACAAATATAATGTATTTTAATCTAACAAGTTCGGATGTCAAGGACCACGCGATATATACAACCGGTATTAGAGATAAGATTTCAGGGGTCTTCAATATTTATATGTGTAAGTAATATATTTGTACTCTAGGATATTCGTAAAAAATTCATTCCATAATTTAATAGTAACACTTTTCTTTTAAGAATCATATACTCAAATGTATAAATTGATAATCAAAATTACACTTTGTATTAACACTGATATTAAGATCTGAATCTTATTGAGAACAGAAATGCGTTGAAATACGCCTCGGTGCCCTATAAGATTCATGGGCCGTGACTCTCATTACTTTAATAAACTCCGTACGTTTAAAAAAAAAACTACTAAACAGCTAAACAATATTATAAAATGTGAGCGATACAACGACTAGCAATTGATTTTGGGGATTTTATCTACTTACATGCTTTATTTTAACGGGAAGCTATATTTAATAAACAATATCAGTTAAGACGAAAATAATTTATTTAGATTTCTTACCCACTTATAAAATACCAAATATTGTGTTTAAATTTCGATTACCTATCATACATATCATATATACTTTTTTAACACAATAAAATTGCTTTAACAGATTATATTGATTTAAAAAAGACTACAATGTTAATGACCCGATATGTACGCAGAAAAGTGCCAAAAATGTTAAAAGTGATAAAAGACATAACTGAACGTTTTTATAATATATTTCACATGTGTAAAATATGATTTTTTTATAAAATTTATGTATAAAAAAGGAATTGTAAAATAAAACTCGTCAGAAAAACTTTTTCAGTGTGTGTATTATCTGAAAGGACACTGATGAAATTGTGATAATGATAATGTTTTAATATCAATGATGTTTTTGAATAAATACAGAAATAAAACAAAATCGTGAACACAAAAAATAAAACTAAATATTAATTAAATTGAAAGTGTAATTCGAATACATTTATTGCAGCTAGCTTGGTCTGAAAGTTGAATGCATAATTTTTTGTCTATAGAGATATAATTTTGTTGATGTTGAAATTATATGAATGACATTTGAACCGAGCATTGATTTTCTCTTCTCATTGGTTTTTATCCGTTATTGCGCAGTTGGTTGTGTTGCTCTTATAAAAGACCAGGCGGTGAACTAAACCGGCCACCTATTTTTTTACCCAAAGATGAAGTGCATCACGGCTCTTACGATCATCTGCATGGCCTTTGGCCTAATTCATGTATGTAATTTTTTTATTGTGTTATATTTTCTTTTAAAGTTGTCAGTGTTTATATAATTGTGTTGTTCAGTTTTTGTAGTATATGTTTGAATGCCATAATATTTATTGTGCTCTATTTTAGGGATTTAAAGAAGTTCCCGAAGATAAGAAAGAAATCGTGAAATTCCTCCATGACACATGTGTGAACGAAACTAGTGTGGACGAAAGTAAGATTATTTACAACGGAAATATTCTTTTTTTTTTCAAATGAAATATTCTTAGCATTTAATTGGAATGCATTATATCAAAGAAGTAGTACGTTGTTTAAGATCTTATTTCACCGTTAAATGTACCTTATTAGTTTTTCTTAACAATGTATTGCTATGAATTACAATAATATTGTAAGCAACAGCAATGCTACTTACTACAAAATACTTTTTGGCTTTTCTGTAAATTTTTCTAATACTTGATTGTTCAAATAACTTATAAAAAAATACTTCGGTGATATATTGGATATAATTTTTTTTATGGGTTTTACATGCAAATAATTAAGAAGCTTTATATTACAGTTTTGACACGCTTGCCATGTAAATACAACAACGGAGATTTAACAGTTTTTTAAAACATATTTAATTTATTGTGAATGGAACATATTATCGTTTTTGTAAATAATGGAATACAAATTATTGAATTAAATACTTTATAATATATACAAATAGATAGGTCAGTAATTTTAACAGTGGTATGTTTCAGGTTTAATAGTAGATGCTAACAACGGAAACATCAAAGATGACCCAAAGCTTAAATGTTACTTACGATGTGTTATGATGAAGCTCCAAGTAGTAAGTTTTTGATGATTATAACATACACCAAGTATTATGTAATACAAGTTTCTGAATCACTATATGCAATCATTAGATGAAAGACGATGGCACAGTTGACGAAAAAGCCATGATCGACGCACTGGTTGAAGAGGACAAGAAAGTGATTGCCCCGACCGTGACCGCATGCGGCACCAAGAGTAAGTACACATACAGTGTATTTAACTTACTATATATCACATAGAAGGATTTGTATGATGTGACCTCATAGTTTTATTGGTAAATGCTTGCATGTGTGAATCAACGGTCCAAGTATACATATCGTTACGCTGTGCGTTATGATATAAAAATTATTTTATTTTTGTGTGGAGTTGAAGTTTTTTACATATTGATTGATAATTAAAAAAAAATAAAATGATATCTCCTTATTGTGTTGTAGGAGGAGTCGACCACTGCGATACAGCTTATCTCACTCACAAATGCTACCAATCGACTGATCCTGAGGTAATAATATTTTTTTATGTCGCTGTATTTTCTTATAAATGCATATTATTTTCTAATAACTAACGCAGTGCGCATTTGAGAGATAACAGAAATATCTCAAACTACACAATTAAAATGTTTCTTCGTTTATTTACAGAATTACTACATCGTCTAATCTAAATGCTGACAACGAGACGCATATTATTTCAAATCTCAGTTGAATATTTTACTCGGAATTTTTTATGACGACATATCCTCAGCATACAATATAAATTTATCAATGCCACAATGTGAACTTTACTAATTGAAAGAACATTGTGTTTATTTATATGTTGTGTATATAATTTCAAATATTAATTTTATGTTTGGCATATTACTATTGTCTTGCTTGCTTTTCTAAATATATCTAAAATCCTAAATTATATACCAAATTACTGTTTTTGATGTGCTTTCATACAAAGTAGTAGTTAATACATTTTTTATATTTTTAATTTATTTGACTTAAAAATATATAGGATTGTTAGATAATGGGTCTACGAGCTTCATTATAAGAAAATATGGTAGTTCCGACTAAAATGTTCACGTCAACTCAATAGTTGTCGTCTTAAGTAACTTCACATTTAACGACCCGCAAAATAAAAGAGAATGATAAAACTTTATTGTATGTTATTTGACAGTATGGCGAAAGCACTCCCCTTCGGGAATTTTTTCAGAATATGCATACCCGGTAAAAACCGTTATTTTTATCAAATTTATTTGTATCATGATTTTTATTTTTTTATACATTTAGTTAGATCCTAAACAATGACAATATGATTTGGTACGCTGTGGTTTGTCGCATGACGTGACAAGAACTCGTAAGGTTCAACATCTCTTCGGAGGACGAGCGGAATCGCGTGCACTCCCGATACCGTGGGGTGCTAGGAACCCCCGGCGGGGGCTGTGAGCACCAAACACTGATAGCCGAATACTAAGGCGTAAAGTCACTTATGTTACTTATTTTTTTAGACTGTTTTATAAGCTTTTAAATATTTTTTTAAAAAATACTTTACAATAATTTAAAAAAAAAAATAAAAACACAAAAAAATATATATATACACATATATAATATATATGTAAGTATATATATTATTTAAACAAAAACTTGCGTTTGTACACAGTCTGTTGTTGTAATTGATATTGTATGTTCGCGTTTGTGCATTTGTATATGTGTAGAAAACTTACGTTGTAAAATTTTATATGGCTACTGAAAATTTTGTTGATTTTTTTTATATTATCACTGCGTTTTTATAATATCACTTTAAAAAAATTTTCATTACATTTAAAACATCATATCTTGTTTTAACATATTAATTTTGTATATTTAGATTTGCTTTAATTTATCTTTTATAGCAAATACAATAAAAACATAATTATGTCTAAAGTCACGCAATTAATTCTATGTAAATTCAGTATTGTTTTATTGGGTAATTTTTATTTCATGTGTATTTTTAAATATCTCAGACCTTTGATAATCAAATGTAATAGTATTATATTTGACTGTGAAAGATCTCAGATAGATGAAAATACGTTACAAATATAAATGAATGAATACATTGAATACAAATGATATTTACATTTTTTATTGTATATTTATGAAAACCTTATTCTCTTGCGTACCTTAGAGTATGATAGATTATTTTTAGCGCGACTTTCAAACACATGATAAAAAAAATAAAAATTATAAACACGCTTTAAAATACATGTCACTATCATTAAGACCATTTCTTGTAGCAGTAAGTTTATATTGCTTGTTAGTTCAGCTTAAATGATTGGCAACTATATAGATTATTCGAGTATAAGCATGATTTTATATTAATAAAAAATGTGCTCGTGAACATGGTTATAACAAAATATTTTTGAATATATATGATAAACGCCTTTTTTTTAGGAGAACGCGTGTTAAAGGTTATGTTTTACAAAAACTATCAAAACAAATATAAACTATATCTGAATATTGTATTGGTTTTTAGTTGTGAGTTAACTGATAAATAATTAAAATATTAATTAAATCAATTTAAATATGACGTAAAAAAATCACAATAAAATAAACATTTGGTGTATATACTTTATTAATTTTTATCAAAATAAAAAATATAAATACAAATGTAGTTCAAAAAGAACCTAACTAAATGAGACAAAATCGTGACATTTCACAAATCATATAATGATAAAGTGCATATTTATTTATATTGACTGATAAGTCTATTATTATAAAGTTGTGTAAATAGTTTTACTTTTACCATATTTTAGTATTTGCTTCAATACATTTTTCATAGCACTACACGAGTGTTCTGCCCTGATAATGTATTTAAAAATATATTTGACCTCTTTGAATAATCAGCATCCGACAATGATGACTTTCAAATTATTAATATAAAAATAATTGTTTTATATAATTGCCAATTCGTGATTCTGTAAAATAAATTTTAATGTGAGGCCTAGTGGTAATCTTGTAAAAATATTACATGTAAAAAGATTTCAGAAAATATTTCACATATCTTTTAATTGGGACAACAGCTTGATTAGGATTTTTATTGATTACTGGTTTCATTCAAAACATAAGTTATTAAGTTTCTTTTAAATGGATATTGCTTTATTTTTTATTTAGAGGGTACAGAAACCATTTTTGATATTAAAATTCCAAGTTGATTAACATTACTATTCTCTTTCCTGAAGATGTTTTGCTTATATTCATTCATTGTCAACTGTATGAATCCAAACAACCTCATTAAATGGCAACGAATCTATGTGTATTAAGAAACCATAATATCTAAGTGGTATAATAATAGCAATAGTAATAAATATGGACTCAAAGGGCGGGAAGTTCGCGCACCGAGGCTGCGGGCTGGAGTAGTAGAACATTCTCAAAACTAATACTATCCGTGAACTAAAGAGCGGCTTCTTTTGAAGTAGTTCTCTTAGGAAATGAGACCGTGTAGAGTATGAAACATGATGTGAAGGAATGTTTTTCAATTAAGTTTATTTATTAGGAATGTATGTATAAAAAAATATGTATCTGATAACGTTGCAGTTTGTTATCTTTGCTGGCGATTATTATTAAACTATATTACTTTATATAAATTCGATATAAGTAATATTTTTCTAATGTGCTCGTGAGTTTTAGTAACCGTTGTTATAACATGATCTTGAAATTTTTCGGGAGTTGTGTTGCGCTATGATTTTGTACATTCTTTTTATTAACTCACTTATTTATTATCAAAGTGACAACATCTTATAATTAGTACTAAAATGTAAGCAATTCAAGTTTATTTTATTCAATAAGCATGTTCTATTCCCTAATACCAAATTTTACGGAACTTACCATTATTGTTTAAAAACCCATTATCTATATAATAAATATAATTTTAAAAATATTTTACTACACAGGATAAACGAAATTATTCAAGTGTGGCATTTTCAAACTGTTTAAAATCAAAATATTTAACAGAAATACAGTAGACCTTTACAGTTACTTTTCCAAATTAAGTTTTTTTATCCATTTTTGCATGTGAATGTAGTGCACAACAGTTGAACATGCACAAGCCGTGTACCCACAGCTCAACGCAATTCAAGTTTAATAAAAAAAAAACTAACGCAATTATTGAATATATTATTTGTAATAGACACACTCAAGCTGATACGAACAAATCGTCATATTTAATCCGTCACTTGCCACGTGATCCATCGGTAAAGTCCGCATATCGTAAACACGAGCCCGCGTGTACCTCGCGGAGCTTTTCATGAGTTTTATCGGCGTCCCGATGTGGGCTGAGCTTGCTTGATCCCACCTTACTGGATCGTAGTACTTTCACAAGGCAAAAGCCTCTTTTCATATCACCGCGAGGCGCGGCGCACGCGACGTCCTCGCACCGCAGCCAGCTGTCAAACGAGGGTTCGCAGAAAACCATCACTCGAACCTTCCTCGAAAAAAAGCAAATGCTACTCAAACTGTTTAATTAAATAAAATCAATGTCTCAATTCATTAAATGTTTTACGTGATATTTTTTAAGGTGTATGCCGAGGAAATTACGTAACCTTTTCTAAATTATATATTCTGTATTATTGGTTTCTACCACATTATTTCAATTCATTAAAATTATTAATAGTGTCTCAACATTTTAGCGGATGTTAATTTAAATTGTCGACGTTCAATAAATGATTTACTTTGTGATTGGTAAGAATTTACAATTTTTATCTGGACCTGTGGGCTATGTTTTTACAAGATACTACATATCTAGATGGTATAAATTCAGTTCTCGTGCATGTCTTCCTACTAATTAGAAAAAAAAATTAAATTATCATTTTTGTATAAATATTGGTATGATTCTCAAGTATTGAGTATCGCTGTTACAGGCAGAAGGGTTGGTTGTATTGTAACCATTTTTACGCGATTTTAATAGCGTAACTATCTCTCCATATACCAACACACGGTTTACTAGTCATATATCTTATACATTTTGTTTTCTTTGTAGCCTTCAGTGCAACAGCGATATAAATAACAAATATTCTTTTATCCAATAAAAATAACACAAGGACACGCAGCACCTCGAATCCATCAATTCGGTTTATTTTATATAAACTATATATATTTTATTATATATAATAAAAGTAAAAACTCTCATTGGTTCCAACTTCGGAACCATTAAACATAGCCGGGTAAGGATATCTTCCAATTTTCTCAAAATCTGCGTACTAATGCAATCTGAACTCTCAATTTAACGTTAACCTGTAAAACTTATTTCATGAATGTCGTCAGATAAATGATAATACTAAGAAAGGAAAATCGTGGATTATATAAGTTGTATATCGATGTCTGGCTCTGTAGGCTAAAAGATAGAATAGAAATAATGAATCTTGAAAACAGCCACAAAGAAAGCAGCTGAAGCAGTTCTTCTGAATAAAGCGTGGATAATACTCCCGGCTCCCGACCCCCTGATGAATCTCGAGCACATTTGAAATGTTAAAACAGCGACAATGTTATATAACAAATATATTTGCATCAATTAATATTTCTACTAGAGTTTAAAAAAGTATTTTTTTTCATTATTGTTGCTATACACACATTCTTCGGCTCTTTACTAAAATTCCGAAAAAAAAGAATAATATCGTTATTATGAATATAAAACAGTATACAGCGGTGGTCCCCAACCCTGTGCCCGCGGGCGCCATGGCGCCCGCTGACGATTTTACGTGCGCCCGCCGCTCTCCGACCACAATCAAAAAATTATTTATGTTAAAAAAATATATATTTAGAAAAAAAAAAAAAATTAGGGATAGCTAGATAGAGAGGTTGGTTTGTGCTGTTGTGGCGTATTGAATTTATCTCACAATAAAAATGATTGAAAAAATGGAATTTAATAAATAAATACGATGCAAAAATTAGAACGCCAATGGAGTTTGTGGGTTTTGAAAATATGTTCGGTTTAGGACAGGTACCGACGGGCAATAAAATTATTTTTGCCGAGCGCCGATGGGACAATAATCTTAATTGGATTTACAGATCCAAGTCTGGTTTAGGGCGGCTAGTTACCTGAGCAGGCCAAATATTTATGAAATAAACTTTTAATATTCATTATATTTATGCATTTTAACATGTTTATGAAATAAACAAAACCACACCGACGTACCTTTTGGAGCTTAAGAAATAAGAACGTCAACCGTTACGGTCGCGTCGCCTTTTATTTAAAATCATTTGAAACCTCTGTAATGGGCGAAAAATACCCGGAAGACGAGGGGAGCAATAAAAGTGATTGTATTTGCGATGTCGATGATGATTTTTGCGTTTAGGATTCTCGAAATAAATCTACTTCTCATCGCTAGTGACAATTCGATGCAGGAAACTCTTTCTTTCGTGCCGCAAAACCAAAATTTCGGAAGTGGTTTTTTGATTTTCCATCTGTCTCTCAGTCAACTTATGCGGCACACATTTTCCTTCCGTTTGATTTTTTCCCGTGGTATGTGAACGTTTGAAAATACCTTGGCGAAACACGTTTAATGCCTGTTTGTGTTGTGTTTGCGTATCATCTTCATCCAACAACGCTTACAGATCGGCGTCCTCAGTGTCGAAATCGCCATTTCTTTAGTTTAAACTAATTTTCACAGAAAGTTTTCGATGGTGCATGTTTTCCATAAGCCTCCTCAAGAAAACGACGTGCTTCAGTTGCATTTTTTTTCAATTTAAAGCAGAAAACCAAAACTTCTCGTATGTTAATATATTATTAAAAAAATATTGCGTTTAATATGTAGTTAGCGCCATCTATATGTGAAAGCCAAAAACTTAGTAGCGCTTCTAGAAACATACAATTCATTTTTTTTTTTTTTTTAGCCGGGCTTTGGAACTACTTTCGGGAGCAGAAAAATACCTTGAAAAAATAAATGGCGCCCGCCGCCCGACCGGCGGGCGCCATTTGTGCTCTTGGGTCCAAAAAGGTTGGGGACCCGTGGTATACAGTATAAAATATTATAAATTAATACAATGGGTTTTTTAGTAAAGCTCACATTTTTAACATGTCGTAAATTACCATCCAAATAAAAAAGCAGGATATCATGCCAAGAATCGTTTACTATTTTTTTCAAGATTTCACCTTTATTAAAACATAGTCATGAATTGTAAATATCATGAATACAGCTCTATTAGTTTGGTACACACATTTTCCTTCTTCGAAATAAGTAACATCTTCGTATGGTTAAAGGAACTTCTATGATTAAAGAGTACTGTTTTAGTAGACGGTCCTTCATTGTTGACTCCATGACCCATTGTCCAAAGTTGTCTCCACCGTCGTAATCCATATGATATTATGTTTTCGCAAGAACACATATAATCAAGACTGAGCTTACATATTCACAATTAAAATTTATACCATCATCCATATTTAATACAGAATATCTTATTTTCACACAGTATATTAATAACACTTTTCCAAGAAACTTATGTTGTTTAATACTTTTAAAATGTCTTAATCTTAATCTTAAAATTTACTCATTTTATTCTCTTTTGTATACATACTTTTATAATTTCTGGAGTTATCGACTCAATATTAACACGACCCTTAAAAAAGACTTCATATATTTAAATACGTAGCCCTGGGATCTGTTTAGTGCTAGTAAGTAAAAAATCTATATAATAATGTTATTCACAATCGACTATTAAATTTACAAGTACAACAAATAAACTTTTTGAAAATAATAAATTTATTATAAAATGCAATTGAAATAACAGAGACGAGATATCCATGGAGAAGAATTGATAATTGCGAAACTTGTAATGTTCTTGATAGGAACGTCTTATTGGAAAACGGAGCAATGGCCTTCCTTTTGATTACGGGTGGTTAATATAAATATAGGAAGAAGCAAGTGGGTAACGAGTGCTCAGGGCCAACAGCTAAAGAGAATCATGTAACATTTATCGTGCAGGGGACAGATACAAGCCAACATTATTAAATTACTAACACATTTTCAGACGTAAAACATATTATAAATATATTCAAATGTGTAAATCAAATAAAAAGATTCAAGTTTATTTATTTATTAAATGGATTTAAAACTCGTTAAAATATTGTTAATTTTATATGTTTTTCTTATATATATATATATATCTACACTTGGCGTTGCTTGTTAAAAACAGCACCAAATATCTTATCCTAACATTATGCGCTAAGATTGACTAGGTCCTCATATAATTATCGTACATAAATGTGTTCATATAGTACAGTGCTTAACACACTAGCTTGACGGCCGGATCGAATTTGCGTTTAGAAGCGGGGAGCATCCGGCTCTAATTTCGAAGCGGTTCGATCGGCGGGCAAACAAAAGCCGCGCTGTCTCTCGCAGGGCGGCCTGGCTAGTTACGCTGCCCCCGCCCCCGCCCCCCGCCGATTGAATCCATTTGCCGGCCTAAATTATGCGTGAAACGTCCATCTGGCCGGGGGCTTCCCCCTTGCTGCCCTCCCCCGCACCTCGCCTGCAGTGGGGGCCGCAGATCAGAGCTGAGCCGCGAGGGGTGTCATAAGAAACTTTCAGTATTTTCAGCAAATTTTGTTTTTATCTAAATTTTGGTCGTTCTGTTGTATCCAGTTATTGCGTTTTAAACCACCGCATGGTCCAGTCATGTTTAACTAAATACTTAATATGAAATCACAGATTCGTTTTGAATTGATTTTTTTTTCTTTAATATAGGCTATGTATAATTACTGTGTAAACAAACTAAGTATGCATTTAATAATACAATTTTACTATCGCTTGCTTACTTGTTAGATACGCACTTTAAACCAAAGCATCACCCCCGTTAAGGTAATTAGCCTTTAGATATATAAACTTATGTTTTATTTGCACAAGCCGAACTCCATTTCGCAAGTTTTCCCGTGGATTTCCCGACCACCGTGCCGATGCCTCCGCGCGTAGGCAACCCTTACCCCCCCCTTCATCCATCCATACGCGACCCTCTTGAATTATTTCGCCAATTCAAATATCGCTATGGCGATGCTTATATAAATATTGGAATAGTTCAAATGCGTTGACGGTGTTTCAGGGGGTACAATGCGACTCACCAAAGCCTTCCAAGACGAGCTCCAAGGACTGAGAATATTATGTCTAATTGATTCCCAACCGTAGTAGTAATTCTGGTGGAAACTCGGTCCGCTCGCAATGACGCACTGTTTTGTTACAATATTCTGACATTTTAAAACTCACTGAGCTCGGCTGAGCGACGTGTTTTGTTTTTATAATGGAGGTTGGATTATCGACGAGATGCTTAATTTGTTTTAGTCGAATTTTTCCGTTTGAGTGCGTTATAGTGTTTCGATATATTATTAACTGGAAAACAACTTCTAACGTTAATTTGTTTTAATTGAAAACGGTTATTTCATTTCGGACCATGGGTAGTTTCTTCTAAATTTGGCGATCCGGGTATGTTTGCTGTAGGCTATTTTAAATATCGACATGTTTTACTATAGCATCATACAAAATAAGTCAAATATCTTCATACTTTTTTTTATTTGACATTAAAACGTATCATGCATATCCTAAATGGGATTTTTATGATCTAATACAACAATTATACTTCAACATATAATTATTTTCAATATAGTTGATGTTTACAGCTAACTGTCTTTGCTTTTATAATCGGTTATAATAAAAAATAACCATCTGAATCGTTAAATAAAAGTCATTTGCATGCACATAGTATCTTTTACATTTCTGCTACAAAATGGATGACTACCGTTAGAGACACAAATACTTCGTAAATATGATATCAATTTAAAACGCACGCACAATTTTTTTTTCATGCATTGAATGCTTCATAAAATTACATTGAGTACCTGTTTATTATATTAAAAAAGAGCTTACGACTACAATCGCCACAAAAAATCGTAGCATGCTAGCTCGGCAAATTTAAATAAACCTACTTGTATTGTCTCTACTATCTACAAAGATTCTTTAGTCGCTCTTTTTTTTTTTTTTTAATAAACTCTTCACACATAGTCGTTTCCAAGCTGGACAAAAATGTGGTTTAAAAAACCCAGGTTTTGTTGCTTTGAGCTCGAGGTCCTGTATTACCACTACGTTTATAACTTAAGTATAAAAATATTTCTTTAAATCTTACATTAGTGTGTAGTGAATAAATCAATATATTAAAAGAATTAATCAGCTGAGTTTTGTTTTTTCAGTAGTTTTTTTGGCGTCAAATATAAATAATGTTCAGTGTGTCTATGCACACGGTATAAACATAACTTTCTAAAGGTGCGTATTGTTTCATTATAAGCTGTTTAAATATATGTGTGATAATATAAAGTATAATAGACAGCGAGAAATATTGAATTGCACAAAAATACTAACCCAACAAAGAAAGAAAATCGACCGCAATATAAAACTCTTTATTTTTATATATATATATATATGAAGCATATATCATAAAACCATCTGATATTCAAATTTAAATAAACCTACTTGTATTGTCTCTACTATCTATAAAGTTTTTTTAGACGTTCTTTTTTTTTTTTAATAAACTCTTCACACATAGTCGTTTCTAAGCTGGACAAAAATGGGGTTTAAAAAACATAGGTTTTGATGCTTTGAGCTCGAGGTCCTGTTCGAAGAAGGATCGCGCGGAGCCGGGAGCGGAGGTATTCCCGGATAGTTTGTTGTTTGAACGGGCGGCGAGCGGGGCCGGCCGGTGCAGCCACTCACCTGAGGCGGCGCATGCGCGGGCTGCCCCCGTATGGAGATGGAGCCTCCAGCCTCCCGCCCCCGCCCCCGGCCCCGGCCCCGGCCGGCCCGCCACCCCCGCCTCCACCCCATCAATATACATAAGACTGCGTGGAGGCCAGCAGCGCTGCCCGGCGACCAGAGATTATCCGAGGAGCGTACGTATATACATTCAGTACTAACTTTAACTGATACCGACTGTGTCCTATGCGAATGTGCTGCAGATTCGATTGAGAGTTTTAAGCACAGCGTTACATAATTAAGCAATTCTAAAATAAATATATTTGTTTAAATATCAATTGCGAATATTGTAATAATATTTTTGAATAAAATACTTGAGTGATTTTCCACATTTTCGTTTTTATTAGTGACCGGTTTCGTCAACCTTTCACAGAGCTCTGTTTGATAATGCCAACGTGAAAGGTTGGCGAAACCGGTCACTAATAAAAACGAAAATGTGGAAAATCACGCAAGTATTTTATTCAAAAATATTAAAATGGAATTCCACCAAGTACTCTCTGTCAAAAATATTGAATTTCTTAAAAGTATATTATAATAATTTTTGTGGTAAATATTATATGGAATTTTGGGCTTTCTTCTATTCTGTGTCAACACTGATGAGATAGCACAGATGACTTTAAATTTTAAATTATAATATATTTTAAATAGCATACATTTATCGATTTCAGCATATAAATAGTTCCGTAAATGATTAGAAGATATTAATTATTTACGGAACTTTATAAATGCTGAAATCGACTAATGCCTTCTATTTTGAATATATTTTATTTTAAATTTTAATATGAAGTGACGATTAAAATAATGTAAAATTGTTCACTATCTAAAAAAGAGACTGTCACAACGGAGTAGATTGATATTTCTATAATTATTGGTGATAACTTTATATATTAATATAAAAAAAAAAACAAAGCCAGTCATGAAATATAACAATAAAACTTAAAGTTATTTTCTTTCTACGAAGCATCATTATAAATAGCAATTGTAATTATTTAAATGAGAGAAAAAAAATATGATTAAAATTTTTAATAAAAAAATACTTTCATTTTATTGTTTTTACTTTTCTCGGTATTATTTCCAAATGAGATTTTTATGATGATTCGTAACTTATATTTTTTCGCTTAAGTAAAAACAGTTTATCTATACTTTATCTTTGCAATCAACGAAAAACAAATATTAAACGATTATGAGTCAGTTTTTAATATTTTGGGCAGTAAATATTTAACACAAATAGTACTATTGTATTGGCAACAACTTACAGTCTTTGAAAATGCGACTCCCAAATGCGAGTCTCTTGAACTTACGCAAGTAAACTGGTTCAGAGAGACTTCATTATGATCGACATAATTGTATAACGACCCAAGAGGCTTCATGGAGTAAAATTACTTATTTCGTGTCACTACTACTAGAATCTCGGTTTTATTAATCAGTTCAAAATTAAAGAATCATTTCATCAAAATATGTTTTTGATTTCGTTGTTTGCATTTCTCGGTACTGTATAATTTTGTCATATTTTTACTCTAATATGAATGACTCATATTTGTTATTTAGAAATAATTCAATACAAAATTTTCTTTGGAACAAAAAAAACAGACGAATACAGGTCGTTTTTGAGAAAATCTCGTGGGAAGATTAATAAAATTTAAAAATAATATCGTAATTTTTATGATCTGCAATTCAACAAATCACAATATCAAAATGATTTATACAGGATTATTGAGGAATTTTACTAAGAATTCTTTTTTTCTGGCGTTTTAGTCACCAATCTTGATATCATTTACAAAAATATCGAGAATCACAAATGACAGAAGGTATTGATTGGATTCCTTTAAAAAATAAATGAAACGAAAAAAGATTATCCGATTTCATACAACTTTAAACACCATTGCTGCTATTTAAATGTTGTTTATATTACTATGATTTAAATGTACAAATATTAGTAATGTGTCATATTTGATAATGGTGCTTCTCGCAAAGTTAAATAACGTACCAAACTGCCTCTTGAGTTTTGACAGTATTCGAAATAAGTATGCAGTAATTGGGTAATACTTTACTTGAGTCTATCCACTAGTGCGATAAAGCGTGGTAATTCCGGCCACGGACTCCCTGCTCGCCAATATGATAATTTCCAATCTCGGTGCTTGTATTACAAGCGCTTGTCGTCCGTGGCGGAGGCTGTGCTGGGATGTAGGTGAACGGGGAGTCCCCGCCAGCCCCTCTACGCACAGCAACGCTTAGCGCTACCCGATCGCAAGGCTGTAAAATATACAATATATAGAGTAGAGAAGGCGTCCGTACAAGGAGCCGGACGAACTGGACGCGCTTGTTTTCCATTAAATTTTGTGCGCAGTGTATTACCACTACGTTTATAACTTAAGTAGAAAAATATTTCTTTAAAATTTACATTAGTGTGTAGTGAATAAATCAATAAATTAAAAGAATTAATCACCTGAGTTTTCTTTAATCAGTATTTTTTTTGCGCCAAATATAAATAATGTTCAGTGTGCCTATGCACACGGTATTAACATAACTTTCTAAAAGTGCGTATTGTTTCATTATAAGCTGTTTAAATATAACATAGACAGCGAGAAATATTGAATTGCACAAAAATATATATATATATACATGGAGCATATATCATAAAACCATCTGATATTCAAATTTAAATAAACCGATTTAATTTACCGATTTAGTGCAGGTTATCCTAGCCATTACCACAGTGCAAAAATGCACATATCAGACTCAATAGGGCATAAACCGAGCTATTAAATTAAAAAATCCTACTTCATTTTACGTCGCCGTGGTTGTGAAGAGGAAATTAATGTTAATTTTGAATTACTAGATACAAAAAGTCTTCGATATTTTATCATATTTTAATTTAGACAATGTTAGAAATAAATAATTTTTTATTTTAAAATATTTAAAAAAAATTAAGACCGTTTTAACCAATAAACAAAGTGGTTTTTGTATTTAATGTACAGTAATGAGATTAAATAGATTTTAAATCCGTGAATGTATATACTGGGACAAATTTGTTTGATTATTCATGTGTTTTAGTTAAAATTTAATTGAATCGGTGATAAAAAATGACGATCAAAAGTATGACAAATCTATAAGGTGAAGCTACTTTTCTAAAATTTCTATTTTGAAAACTAAAAAAGAAGTATTTTTCAGCAGGCTCTGAAAAACCTAGTCTCCGTCGAAAAAGGGCGATACATTTGCATAACTTCTTTGCAAACTGTGGCTCTTCTTGTGATTGTCATGTTTCAATTTGAGATTTGGACTTCTATGTGTTTGCGCTATACCTTTATCGCATATCGCTATCTGAAAACATATCGTGGACTATTTGATACAACACCTCTTCGTAATTTTTATTCAAGTTGATAACCAGACAGTATGGTTGTCATGCAACCCCTCTTTAAAAAATACCTCTGCAGAGCATTTGCATTTATAATCTAAAAAACAGTCATGATATAATTAAAATGAGACCATGCCTTTGAACTACACAAATCTTAAGCATCCCCCGCCCCTGGCGAGTGCGGGCCTGGTGTGCGTATTTAGGTTGCTGTGATGGACTTAGCATTTCTCTCGGACCAGCAGGGCCGGCGGGGGAGGGGGGCCGCGTGCCCAGAATGGCGATTCTACGCAGCCCCCCCGCCCACACCCCGCACAGGGCAGCGCCGTGTAACCCGGATGTGAGAATATTTCCAAGGAGTGCTATTTATACTAAGCTAATATTCCTTGCTTAAATATTACTATTATACAGTTTAATGAAACGGAAGCTTAATTAATGGTCAAACCGCTTGATTTTTTTCCATAAAAATGGTCGCTTTTCTATATATATAAACATAAATTTAATTTATATTTGAGCGAGTGAATTGGAATTCGCAGATTTATTTGATAGTATTGAAAATAAGAACCAAACTTAAAATGTAAATCAGAAAATGATTACAAGTGCGATTTCAATGAGATTTTTTATTCTTACATACAAAAGTTCTCAAAGCAAAAATGACGAGTGGTTGTAATCCCTAAAGAAATCCCTTGTATGTTTTGCATATTTTATCGTATTTAATTAACCATTAATATATATGAATTCTAAGTCAGTCTATAAAAATACCAATCCAAAAAAAACTGAATGTAGGTGATATACAAGAATCCATATATGTTCAATACAAAAGAGAAAAAAGCATGTCGTTGAATATTGGTGTAACACATAAAATATTATTTGACAATTTACAAGAGTTTATTCAAAGCAATTGGGTATTAATATTTTATTAATAACTACAATTTAAATAAAATATGTACATATAATCTAAATGTTATTGGACTCTGTCGGTATTGCCACGTTAAAAAACCGATTGGAAGAAAAGAACACGAGACCTCTGCACGTTTTATTCAACCCTAAAATATTTAAAAACAATTTATTCAATAGTTTTAAATATTGATGGTGCGCCTTCACGCGCAGCCCCTGTCACTCCCTCCCCCCAGGCAGCCTCTCCCGCTCTTCCCCCCTTTCTACGCATGGCTTCCACTCTCCACTGTAAAATGGCCCCGTGTTGCCACATCGTATTAAATTTAAATGAAGAAAATAATAAAAATAAAGATCTACATTACACTCAGCTGAATTTCGCTGGACTCTATAAATATTCAGCATTTTCCCGATATTATTTTAGACTCATTCTCATATTTTTGTAATAATATTTTAGTCAAAATATTTATTTCGACTTATTGACTTTCGTTAATGCGAGACATTGTTAGATTTGAGTTTTTCAATTCATGTTATGAAATAAAATAATACTTTCTACATGTGAAATTTCACCTAAAATTATCACCAAATATAAAAATATTTATTACTTCATAAAAGATAAACAATATACTAGTTATTCAAAAATATAATATTTTTAAAAATGTACCTAAAATTAATTGCAGTTTTTTGTTTAATTTAATAATAAATAATAAAAAAAAAAAAACTCAGAGCGGTCACTTCGGCCTGAAACGCATTATCTCATTCTAAATTTCAAAGCGTCGCAGTTTTCCCGCCGAATAAAAAGCGGTTCGAAATTGGAATACGGATCGAATCGGAATTTTCAATTCGCGTTTCAAAATTGGAATACGCTGCGGGAAGGTAGTTCCGGACATGCGCGGCGGGGAGGGGGCGACTAAACAAGTAGCGCCGTCTCTGTCTTGTGACAGTCTTGGCTCTCCTCTATGTATATCGTCAGAGTGACCCCTTTCGCATGTCCAGTCGAACCACCACGAGCAGAGGCTAACCCTCGCTGAAACTAAAGGAAATATTTCAAACGAAACAAGGGATGTTTCATTTCTTAAAAATACCAATACATTTACTATGAATTACAAAAAATAAATCATTGTTGCAGATCTGTGTAGAGAATACATACAATAAACTATAAAAAAAAAATTACAAGTATACTCGTAAATAGTAAATTACACTGTCTCATATATAAAAATTACTCACACACCCACAAATTCAAAACTCTGATAGTATTATATATTTAAAATATGACTATATATAGTTATATTTTTTTCAAATTTAAATAGGGAATTTATTAGATGTATGCCACTTTTCTGGGATCGATTCATTGACCGTCTTCCGTTTCTATCAAGTGTAAGACGTTTTAAAAAGTTTCTGACTGAGGAACTACATTCTTAAAACTGTTTCCTCGTTTATTTCATCCTTTGATTAAACCAAGGCTTATTAATATTTATTTTTAATATTGTTAATATATTTTTTAACAGCTAGAAAAAAATCTGGAAAATAAAATACAATATCAAACACAAATAATTTGAATAAAGGCCGATGATTTAATATTTGGTGTTTAGTTTTTTTTTTTTTTTATTAAATGCAGATCGTATAACCAATCAAATTAACCGTGATAGGAAAAGTAAATTGGTAATACGAGATGTTTGTAAGATGTGGATATTATTTAAATTATCTTATGAGCGAAGTATGAAAAAAAAAAAATTATATTATAAAAAGTATTTTTTTATTACTTTTTGATGGTACACAACTGTTGCTGCTTTTACATAGTCAATAGTGTGTCACAAAAAATTTAAATAAATTGGAAAGTTAAAACGAGCGAGTGTGTTTCCGCGGTGCGTCCACCTTACGCACACGTTTTGCAGGAGGAAGACTGTGAATATACGTAAATACCTTATACGTCCGTGTGTATAGTCCGGCCCTCCCCCCCCGTGTAAGTAACCCGGCCCACGCCCAGTGCTTTATGTGCGCCCCCCGACTCCCCCGCCCTGCCCGCCCCTGCGCAAATATTATTAAAAATTATTAATGCATTAAATAGCAAGTGTGCAGCCGGGCCTGGGATAATATCAAGCTCGGACTTTTATCATATTTTATAGCCGCGCGGGGGGAATTTATTTTTTTTGTTCATGAAAATGTGTACTCTTGTTCCGTAACCGGTCAAAGAAGAAACTCACGAGAAAATGAAATGCTTTGGCTAACTGAATTTACCCCCTGTAAATTTGGCTAGTTAATATGCACGGATGCAACATTGAGCTATGCCAGTGAGTAAGTACTGAGAACGTTTGAATAACCTGAAACAAATAGATATAAAGTAAATAAGGGATGTTTCAATGGTACAAGAACTCCACATTAGGAACAAACAAAAATCTACTAATTCGGATGTGGGTACCCATTGCATTTCCATATTAGAAACTTGAAACTTTTCAGACTTATTTTATACCTGAATATGCAATCACCGAAAGGTTTTCAATTTTGGACCTTCAAACTATACACAAATCCTTATTTTGTACACGTAAAAAACTACAATGATAATTGAAATGTGATCATGTGTAAAATAGTTTCATTTTTAAAAAATGCAGTAGTAAAATTTTGATATACTTAATAAATGCTAAAGAAGCTTTGTTTACATATTTGTTTATAAATACAAAATGAACAATGAGGCATTGTTTTTATATTAGAAACTGAAAAATGCATTGCCAAACATTATTGCAAAATACCACAAAACGCGCTCGTCCCCGGATCGCCGCGAGGAGCGTCTCATCAAAAAACATCTCCGTTTTTCCGAGCAACAATATTCACGAATTGCATATCGAAAAATGATCAGTGCAATAGCCGGCGTATGGCGCAATATGGGGCGATAACCTGAAATTCAACGGGCGAATATCACAATAAGTCTGCATTTCTCTCTCTGTATAAAACAGCACTATAAGAACAAGGCCCCTCCGCCCGGTCAGCCAGGGATGGACACGGCCACCCCTTTCTCAACATAAATACAGTACTTATGTAAATATTTATACGTGAATTTTACGCCTACCTCGGTGTGCGAGGACGCTAGGAGATGGTGGTGAGTGCGCGAGTGTTGGTGGGGAGGCTGCGTGTACAGGTTCAAGCGACAATTTCTTTCGTCCACTATTAGTACCATTGAAAAGAACGCTACAAAACGGTTCCGATACGTTTAAAAGGTGTTTTTTCCCGATACACGAACGAAAATACGAATTTTTTTTTATATGCACGTTTGAAAATTGAATTTTGGGCTAATAAATATGTAATATTATTACAAGTCCTTGCGGTTCCGAGAAACCTACACAGGCTTATTTGGGGGAAAAATATAATTCATATATTTTATTTTGAAATAATATAAAGTTGTTTTTCGTTTTCTATTTTTTTCCACGAATAAAATCCCAGAAAATATATTAATAAGAATTCATTTCAGATATAAAATAATTCACTTTTATTTTAGACTTTTGATTAGATAGAAAATATAATTCTTATTCTTTAATTATCACCCAAAATAAATTTAGATTACTAGATTTTAATATAAAATTTTAAATAAAAATTCTTCGGACATTCTTGCAAACCATTAGTAAGTACAGTTGCTTGCTGTCAATGTGTATGAGGTACATTGAAATATTTTTTTTTGGAACACCTTATATATTTTTCAATAAATAACTACCAGGCTAGTATTAATATACTTTCGTCTCCATCTACAGCCGGCCATTCATCCACGGGCGGACTTCTGGTCCCACCTGCGACCGGCGATACACTTAAAGGAGGCGTATGCAAAATCACAGATAACAAATTTCACAGAAGGGGTTCGATTCTCCCCCGGGTGGAGGAGAGTTTATGGTGACCATTTATACACCCTGATGGCAGTACAATCCTGCTTTACGAGCATTTAAGAATAACAGGTCATATTCCTTTACGACCCATTTGCCGAAGTTTGGACTTAGACTTTTGAAATTTTGGTACTCTTAGGCCGAATGACCATAATATAAGGCCTTATTAGGAAAATACAGATTATAAATTATATTTTCGTAAACCTCCTATAATTTCAAATACCAAACTTTGCTGGATCTCATAAACATATGGAAGTAATAAAAACCAATAATTTAAAATGATTTATTATTTAATGATAGATTATTCATAAATATACAATGACGTTTGTAAAGATGCTTTGTAATTTCTTTAAATTTGAAGCATTTTCGATTTTAGCAGTCACTTCCATCTGCATAGATATTTATATTTTATAGGTTTACCTACTTTATATGTTAATTATATATATACCTGATATGTTTTATAAGATATATATTTGAAAGGATTTGTTTGTGTGGAAAATAAATAATTTTGATGTGATGCTTTAAGCAAAGCAGTAATAATTGATATTTTTCTATGAGGCAGCTTTCAATACAGATTGCCTTGGTAGTAGATTTTGCTTGTGACACGTGTGTAGAACAAGTAGAAGGATTCTATGGTTTAAAAATCTTGGAAGTAGATGCCATTTTGGTCAATCGTTACGAGCCTCTTATAGTCTAGTTATGTATAGGTAAGTAGATGCTAATGAGCAATAGATGGGAAAAAACAAAGAAATATAAGATAAACCATTCTAATAATATATTAATACACAGAGAAAGCTCTGCGTTTATTTAGATATGAAAATAATGAATGTCCCTTTGCAAGTTTGTTTCTCTTAGTAGCTCCCAGTATTTTCACAATCTGCAGAATCTTTAAGATGATTTTCATTTAATAAAAATCATACAAAAGAAATACGTATTTTTTTAACATTATTATAATAACAACGATTAAATCTTTTCATTTTATATTTGTGCTGTTTTTCTGAGTTGTTTAATTGAATTCTTTTGAATGTCTCCAGTAGACATCCTATTTTCTATTAAAAAACAAGTTTAAGAAAACAAAATATTTTCAATCGATAAAAATCAAATAGCATCGTCGTAAAAAAAGTATAAAAATAATTCATATATTTCATGTTTTAGTTTTATTTTGAATATTTCTAACACTCTTTGGTGTAAGCAAGATTTTACTTTTGGAATATTTTTTTTGACATCGCAGTAAAATTCTACTTGTAAATAACAGAGAGATGTCCAAAACAAAATTAACCTTGTATTCCGGTAATACATACAGAATAAATTCTCGAATAAAATATTCATTATAGAATGACATTTTCAATATTTAGATTAATGTAAAAAATAAATATATAATAGAATTTGATGTGAGTTGAGCTTAACTCCCCAGAAGCGTGCTCACCCGGCGCATCAGCCTTATTAAAAATCTTCAAAAAGCAGCGCAACAAAGCGGCCGGCGTCCTCGGCCGCCCGCGATAGAGGCACGGCTGGCCGGGAAGCTGCCCAGTCGGTATCAGCTCAATGCCGATAACGGTGCGCGCCGGTCCGGGATCGCTCGCGTAGGTACGCACCCCGCACGTATATGGGCGCCTCCATTTCAATTTCACTGGCGATTTCCTTGGGCAGCGCGGGCTGGGGCGGAGGCGGGGCGCATTAACATACGCACGGGTCCACAGGCGTACAGTGCATACAGCCACACGTGAGCCTCCCCGGGGCGGTCACGGGGAGCGCCCCTGTCGCAGGCAGGGCGGCGGGGTGGGCGCCCCCTTTCTCGGCCCCGAGCCCGCCCATCTCCAGATACACAGTCTTCTGCATCGCGAAATAGTATTGTTATCAACCGACAACCGTTTCAGTGTAATCTTTGACCGCTCAACATAATTATTTTAGATTCAGTTGCATTTCAAATTTCATATTTTTAGGTACAATTCAATCGCTCATTTAAAAAAACATTAAATTTAAGATGTATACATCGATAATTTACAGATCAGTCCATATTCAATTAAACATTCCATTTAACATCTAGTTAAAAAAACCTATGTAAGGAACTGAATCTATCTCCCAAGTATTTAGAATATTATATAATAAATATATATATACATGTATATATACAAATATATATATATATACATGTATATGAGTGTGCGTGAGTATATGAACAAACTCACACACACAAATAAAATATTCCCGTTCTGTTTGCTGAACACCAGATCTTTTATAGTTAATTAAATATAGTAATAAGGATTACTAGACAATTATACTATGAATAAGAAAAATGTGATATGAAAAACTTTAATACTTTTTAAAAATAGCAGTTTCTCTACCTATTTGGTGTAGAAAATATTTAAAAAATATTTTGTGTAAAGTTTATTATACGTATTTATAACACGTGTACATTCTACTAGAGCAAGGTAAAATATAAAAAACAAAAAATAAGCGCATCTTCAGCGCCAGGCGAAAATTTTGAAAATTTTGAACGCGAAATTTAAATATGTCGGGCGAGATAGGCTCCGATAGGCCGGCCGTCTCACGACGCACTTCCTTTGTCCGGCACCCCCCTTTCATCTGCGTACTGCGGGGGGTGCCTCGGTCAGCGGGGGAGGCCCGATCAATACCCATATATGTAGGACTTTATGTGAGGGTTTAGACGTGCGTACAACGACCAGCCAGCTCCACGCACCCGCTAAGGTCGATGTGAGATTTTGCATACGGCCGTCCAATGCTACGAATTATTCAGAATTTGACTCCGCCGATAAAGGCGACTCCGCTGTACCTCCGCTGTTCCGTAGTGTGTAGAATGAGAATCACTACATTGTGTGAATTATTTAAAATCGTTTAAATCTCTAGAAGTATTAAAATTACATTGGTGAATGTTACAAAATATGCTTGCTTGAGATTTCGTTGTAACATCGAACTTTCCTATATGTTGAATCTTTTAATTCAGAATTTTAATAAATCTAAGCGCTGCTTTTAGTTAATTATAAATATTTCACAAGACTTTGGAATATATAAGGCTAACAAAAAATCCATTCACTCGGTGTAAGCTACGAATTCAATATTGTATGAAAGTTCGCACTGCTTACCGAATTTCATCAAATGACAATGATACTGTTTTTTTTAAATGTGATATCTATATTTTCAATAAAATAAAATGGTTTTTTTTGTTATTTTCTACAAATCCTATAACCATCCGAAAAAATGCATTCGTAAATTAGTTGCTAAAACTTATACAAATAATATTTGCTCCAATAACATTGATTTAAATAATTTCTAATTTCATTATGTTTTCTAACATCTCTACCTTGAATTTTTCATGTTCAGTAGTAAATAAAATTAAATAATTCACACATATGATAAAATTTTCACACAAGAAGTCATAGCTTCAAAATATACATATCTTAACTTTTAGGTGGTACACTTATTGCCATATACTATGTTATCATAAAAACAAATATATAAAACATAATTTGATATTCTTCTTCAAAATATATATTGCATCTCTTTTATTTATCAAAGAATTTGTGTCAGATCGTCTTGAACAAGAAATTTATTGCAAATGTCGACCAGCAAAAATATTACGCATTTGTCATTTTATCTTTAATAAATTATTATATTTATGGGAAGTCACCGTATGGAAAATATTTTTATTTAATTCAACGAATGTCTACTTATTTAGTAAAACTATAACAATCTTTTAATTATTATATGGCTAGCTGAGGCTACGGCGAATTTTACAGAAATTGATCACAAAAACCTTCACTTGTGTCTTTATAGGATATTATCATATTTCAAGTAATGTTACTTTTTTGCCACATAACCCATCACTCCTAGTTCTATGTATTTGCCGTGTTTTTTTATTTGCTAAGATGCTATGTTTATATCCAAAATACAGAAATGTATTATCTGAAATAAAATGAACAACATACTTTTAATGTAATTCCAAAACAATTTTTTAACATTTGTTTCCTCGTTTTTTTTCCAATATAATCTTGTAATTTATAGAGATTATTTACATCTTATTATAAAACTATTTCAAATATAATAATTAAAATATTAGTTAATAATATGTAAATTAAACAACCATTCGAGTGACGAGATAGCACAGACATTAGTTTTTGCGTGAGTTTAATACATAAGTAATTCATTTTTATATTTTTAAAAATGTAATGAAAATGACAATTTAAAATTGCCTTACTTCTATCGTAAAGTTTAATATTTAATGTTAAAAAGAAGTCATAATAACTGTCAATTTTCTTTTTGAATAAAAAATATTATGTAAAATTACTATAACTATACCAGCATTGAAACTTTATTGCAATACTTTTAATATTTTTTGTTACTGCACACCCCTTCTAGGGGAGATTAAAAGTTCGCATCTTTAATAAACATCCCTATTGCAGAATCAATTTGGAGTTGTATTCTATATCTCACACCGGCTTTCATCCCCCCGCCTAAGTGCAACACTTTTGAATATGCAACGGTTTTATTTTTAATCTTACCGGAAGAAAGAAAGGTAAATATCGCGCAAGACAAAAGAGGGTGTTTTAACGACGGAGACGTGAGAATCATCCGCGGCCCGACAGGGGTCGGGAACCTCTTCAGAATCATACAAGAGAAAAAATCTGTTCACAAATAAACCCACGTATCAAAATTAAATAAAATAAAATATCAAAGTAGTGATGAGAAGTGTCAAAGCCTTTCCCCCCAAACGAATCAGGTATGCTAGAAGCATCTTTATATCCTCTAGGCCGGCCAGCAATAGACAGTCCGTAAGGTAATTATTATTTTAATTAATAATTTAATATGTAAATTTTAAGTCTATCATAATCTTATATTTGAAGTAACATCATTTTATCAACACATATTGTCTTCTCGGTGACACTTACAGGCTTAAAAAAATTGTAGTGTCCGAATTGAGTTAAAGTATGTTATTTTAAATAAGCATTTAACTTCAAAATTTTTAGAATCTTGTTATAAACAATAAATGGGTTGAACATTATAATTATCGACGGTTAAATAGAAAATAAATAAATAATTTCTTGCTCTTCTTATTAAATTTTAATAATTGACAGTAATAGGTTAAAAGTAAGTAATAATGTTTTGTTTAAAATATCATATATTTAAAGTTAATAAGCATTGTTGAAAGTCTTATTGAATAATTCAATTCATAATAAAAATATAATTATTATATATTTATACCTATATATACTAATGATAGTATAACACCTACACAATCTTGAAAATTAAATTTCTTTTCATATTCAAGTAAAACAATACGAGACAAAATTGAACGTATGCGGTTGTAGTTGTGCGACATTTAAAATATTTGAATTCGTTTAGTTAAGTAAATTTAGTTATTCTTATGAAACTCGGAGAGAGATTACTTACCAAATTTACTAATTCTTCAATTTCCCAAGATAATTGGAAATTGTCATTATATGTCATCAAATTACAATGAATCATTTTAAGGTCTACTATCCTAATAAGAATCGTTTGCTTAGGAAAGTTAATATTAATTAATTAATAATGTGAAGAAAAAAATTGCTTTAAATTCAGGGCTGTTATTTAATTTAAAAGACGGAAACTTATAGACTATGTCTGTTTTGTCATTTAATCACGGTGTATTTATTATACTAAGATATCCTTATGCGAATAACTTAAAATTAAATAGTTATTGAATCAATTGTATTCAGCATCTAAGCCTTTGTATTAACAATTATTTTTTTTATAAATAAATCGGTATAAAAATGTTATTGGCACCTGGCGTCGGATAAATCGGCAGCAAATCTTCCTTTCTCATCCGGAACAAAAAGTCTCTCGGAATTAGCCGCGAAGGGTTACATTCAGGTAGGCCTGAAGCAACCACGGCGGTGTTGTTGCTGCACGGGGTTATAAATAAACCAACTGCAAAAACATAGAAAAAACCGCCGGGCCGCTAAGTCGTTAATGAGCGGGTCACAATGATTAATGCTCTCAACTCTACGCGGCCGCCGTCGTCGAATCAGCAAGCAGAGCACGCAACGGAAAGCAAAAAATGTCACAGTTTTTTTCATTTCCACATTAGAATAATAGATTAGATTACTCGCTGGATATAAAGGTCATTACAATACACACAGGTATTAATTTGCATCCTAACATTATGTCTGTATGACTTTCTAGATCTAAAAAATCATAAAATATGGGTTTGTCAGATTCCGATACTAAATCTCTAATTACGTTTTGGTGAATTTTTTCTTCAATTGTCATAAAATATAATAGGTTTGTGTAAAAATAATAATGTTTTTACACGTATATTTCGATCAGAAACTTAAACACTTTATTCTCTTAGGGTTTTTTATTTGGTTAAGAAAAGCAGCTGGCATAAAATGAAACTGTATTGTATTTTAAATTAAACAATAGATAGCTTTGTATGATTTACATCTAAACAAGTCGTAGAAGATGCGCATATTTTATTTAAATCAAAGCCTCAATAAATAATCACAGATGATTTACTAAAAATTCAAGAAAATATCGTATTTCTTACCTTAAAAGTTACCTTAAATGAACTAAATTATGTATATAATGTGCATTTATGAAAATGAGTTTTAATACCGAATAAAATTATAACAAATAACGAAAAATGTTTTTCGTTGGTATTTAAATAATCGGTATTATTATGTAATAAAATTTCTCGAATATAGAAAATAAATATATCTGCTAACAACATATTATTTTACTTTTTTATATTGTTATATTTAAATAAGAATTATTACATTGTTTAAATATAACATTTAAAAAGACAGCAAATTTTTTTATCATTTCTTTGAAAGCTTGATCCAATAACTGAATAAAACTCACTGGTATTTGAGTAAATGCTGCTAAAAAATCCGTTACGAAATCGCAATACATCAAGTAGTTTACCTCTTATATAGGGGAAGAAATATTGTCCTTAATTCTATATGGCCGCACACAATGAGACACGAGGGGATCTTCTATTCGAGACCAGAACAATGTGCTCCGCCTATTATACAATGTTCAAACAAATTAGCAAGAAACGAAGACTAAAAAATATGCGATCTTTTCAATCATTATGATGGCGGAGCTATTTTGTCTAGTGAATGAAGAGTGCCAGACACAAGATTTTTTCTCTCGTGTGGTTAAATGCACTACGATTCCCGTGAGATTATTCAAGTATAATAAAGAACATGAGATGTGAGATATGATTTGAAGCAAATTTTATTTAAGTCTTCTCAATAAATTTATTGAAAACTATTTGTATTTAACTTCAATCCATAATGAAGTGTACCATATAGTCTTTCCACGCTTATCATGAATTGATATTAGGCATGATTTAGTTTGTGTTTTGAAATTTTAATTTAACGATTTATTGCATTTAAACATAAAAATCTATTACCTATTTGAAAAATAACTCAAAAATATATAAACATGATTATCCCGTGTAAAATATCCACAGTTCAACCGTTCATTTTTATGGGGTAGTAAAATTTACTGAAAAATGTAATCAAATTATCAAAACACTGATTGATCTTTTTTTTTGTGGACGAAGTAAACCTTTCTGACTCAAAACAAATAATAAAGTGTCAGGTTTATTCACCTTTGTTTTTTTCTTCTAAGCTATTTATTTTCAGTTTTGTGAATCGAGTCCCTATGAAGGTTGATAATATTATAGTAAGCTCTATGGGTGGTAGGAACTTTACCATGAGACTGGTAGTATCATGTTTGTAGTTCTTGTCATTTTTACTAGACGTAATAAATATTTACTACAGATAGTTATAACATATACCGCATATTGATAAAAAAACGCATTGAATGTTATCCAAAATAAGGCTTTTTCAGCTGTTCGCGTAGATACCATTGCAGTCGTCCAGGCGCGAGGCAACACAGGTAAGTTGAGTACATACTAGTATATCGTGGAAGCTTTCGCTGCAGTGTGCGCCTGGCGATTCTGTAACCAAGGTGTTGGGGATAACTAGCATTATAGAGTTCATTTGCATTAATTTTTGTTGAAAAATTTACGAAATATTGTAATAATTATTAATTGGATACGAATTGCGTAAACGCGTCAAAAGCGCTTTATTCTCAAATTTAACATTTAAAAAAAATCCCCTTAATAATTAATGAGAAATAATACGTTGTGAGCTGTTAAACTGTTAAATTTTAGTTAAATTTTATAATGTATTATAAATTTTTTAAATGTTTATAATTTTTGATAATATCTTCGCAAATCAAGAAATACTTATAATTCAATTATAAAAGATTGTTAAATTTTGATATAAAATACGTTTAATATAAAATAGAACATTTATGAAAAAGCCTTTCTAAATTTAAGCAAACCTACATTTACTATTCCGTGACTATACCACGGTCATTTGCAGAATGACTCCAATTTAATAGCATTTATATTATAGTTAAATTAAGTTGTAAAAGAAAAATTAATTTAATTTATTATTTTTACAGTCAACGCATTTATGAATCTCTTATTTTTACAACTTCTTTACAGCTAAAGTATAAATAAATTTGCGTGATCGCCTGCTTGCTTCATGCCGTCCTCAATTTCCATTTCAATGATGCAATAATATATAATTGTAAAAAATAATTGTCAATCATCACTTTCGATTTTACAATAAAAATCGTTAAAGGCAAACACATATATTACATAATCTGATCCAATACTTAAGTTTATGTACATAATCAGGCATTCAAATTTATAATTTTCATTATTAGATGAATGAGGAATATCAACGAGTTTGTATCAATAAGCTCTTAAACATTATAAAATGTAACTCCCAACTGTAAAAAATCGGTGATTCTAATATTGTATGTCGAAATGATTTATAAATTATGTAATTTTATCGAACCCTTTTTATAAAATAAAAATAAAAGTCAAGAAATATTTTTAGAAAATAGTTTTTCTTTATGAAGTCGAGGCCTTAAAACTTAAGACACCTACAATGTTTGAAATGTGGCTTTACAGGGGAATACTTAAAATACTACGGGTTGACCGCCTCACAAATTAAAAAGTCTTGCACGGGATGCGCAATGAAAAAGAACTCCTGACGATGGTAAAAAAGCATAAGTTCTCCTATTTTGGCCATATTTTTTGTATCAATAAATATAGAATACTACAGCTTATTGTCCAAGAAAAATCTAAGGATAAAGAGGCATTGGAAGGAGGAAACTTACGTGGATGCGGAATTTACGCCAGTGGCTGAAAGTTGAGAGTACAGTCAAATTAGTGAGACTGGCCCAGGATAAAAAAGTATTCGATGCAATGGTCATCCGTCGACTATGAGGAGAGACACTAGAAGAAAGAGATAATAGAAACGGTAAGCGTTAAATATATTGGGTGACTACTTTTAATATCTATTTATTTTAAAATGGCGCGGGGAACTAAATCAAGTCTTACTTCGCCTCCCAGCGACACATTTTCGAACCATATGGTTACAAAACCTTCATTCAAGATTGCCCAGATGGCAGTGAAACGCCCTCGCGGGTATATAATAAAAAATTGTAACGCAGTAAAATAAGAGTTATTTGATGGCATTTAGAAAATAAAAATATTTCTTTCCCAAAGTGTGATTGAATTTTTTTTTCATACTCAAAAAGTTCTTCAAAAGATGGTACCTTTATATCAAGGCTTAGAATGCTAAAACGAAGCTCACCCATAGATGTCACTTTTGTTAGTAAACGTTTCAGGGGGAATAAAACCAAATAACGACCACTTGTCACGATATGGAATAATTTTTTATTTCATTGATGTACCGACTTATCGGGTGATTTTTTAGAATAGTATTTGTAAATATTATCAATCCGTAAATGTGAAATACAGTTTTCAAGAATCTTTCTCAAAAAAATATATAATTTTTATGTCGATTTAGAAGATATGCCGGCATTGCATGTATTGCGTGTGATTGGCTGTGTAGCTACACGAACACGTCTACTTTGCCTAGAAACAATACTAGATAATTCAATATTGCTCAGAGTTCGCGTTAGCAGTTTAAATTATTTGAAAACGTCCTATGGTTACTTATTTTTTGAATGTAAAAATATTTTTTAAAATTGAAACTTTAATGTTATGTTTGATTGTCACTAGCTGAATTATTTTAGTTCTTGTTTCTGCTTCTATGCAGTAATGCTTTCTACCAAGCCTATTTTATGGATCTCATTTACTCTACATATTTTTTTAATGAATTAAGTCACAACTTTTTATTTACTCTTTTTCACTAAAATTAACATAAAATGATGCTATCGATTTAATTATTCAAAATAAAACAAATTAAGCCAAAGCTCAAAAGCAATCTATTTTAACATTGATGTATATGTATAACCTGAAATATCACTGTTGTGGAATTAGGCCTAGTTGTTGTAATGCTCACAAAAAAAGGTTGTTTTAATTGTTCTCTGTAATCGCTTTTGCTGAAATTCAGGCGCAATGTAATGAAGGCTTTTAGTGGTCTCAAAGCTTCCGCTGTCTGATGGCTCTCGTAATGACTGTGCAAGGCAATGCACGTCCGGTAATACTGCCTCCTTAAAAGAACTTGGAAAACCTAATCGACTAGTTCATTATTTTAACTACAGTATAGCTGATATTAATAATGTAGCATTTTTCATTTAATTATTATAAGTTTCCAGTTAACATTGTCATTTTTTAATAGGAAAATGATGTTTACAAAAACCTTTAAGTAGTTAGCACAATTACATTTATTCTCTAACGAGATTCCAGAAAGAAAAACTCCAATTAAATCTATTCTTATCCTGAGTATTTCAAATATTTAAAATAATGGTAACTACGATTCAATTTTATTACGAAATATATTCATTAAACTGTTTATCAAAACACCTATATTTATAATTATTTTACACTAAAGTTTTCTAATGTTGGAAACTTTGAATTCTTTGCTTTCAGTGTAAGTTTCTAAATGGTAAAATTTTTATTAATGGACAAAATATATATTGTTATGCCTTTAATTAAATTCGAGATTTTTTTTGGGAAAATTAGTTTTCTACCTGTGTAATTGTTTGTTTATTTTTTCTAAAGAAAACTGAAATATTTAGCCCTGTCTCAGCCTGGCGTGGTATTCCGCCCCCCTGTCATGGTTAGCAACCGAGCTCGGAATAATGAGACGAACACTTGTTACGGGGCTGACGCGACCGTAACACGTACGCAGGCAAAGCATAGAGCGGGAGAACAACTGCAGGTAATTGTGCGAATTTGCCGAAACCTCCAAAACGATAGCAAAATGTATTCCTTGAATATTTTGATTAATTTTTTTGTATAAAATCTTCAAATACATAATAAAACCATACTTCCAATCGTATCCAATTTTCAAAAAACATAATCTGTTTATTTTGATGAACTCTTGTATGTGAGCACTTTTATGTTTTTGAATTACATTGAACTGACGTGATACATAAGTATATGCTTTTGCGTGCAAATTTTGGTCCATTTGAATTACTGTTTATAGCAACAACATGAGCATAAGATTAATTTTTTTTTTAAATTCATGGAATATCGATAAAAATAATTAATAATATTACATAAATTTTGTCAATAAATAACAAAAAGTCACTGGGGTAATGTGTAAATGTAGACTGTGCTGCTTTTTGGTATAAATAAATCAACTTAAGATTAATAAAAATGTACCGATTGTTTTGTGAGGGAATTTTTCCATAAAATTACTGCTTTAAATTTAAAAGTACGTAACAAATCAAATTCATTTGTATATAATTTTTAATTTAGAAATTTGAAAAGCACACAATCAATATTAATACATTTTTAATTGATATATATGTATATATTACATTCATATCACATTTTACCTTTTCATAGTATAATTGTCTAGTACGCCTTATAACTATAGTTAATTAACTATAAAAGATGTGGTGTTCAGCAAACCGAACGGGAATATTTTATTTGTGTGTGTGCGTTTGTTAATATAATCACCCACACTCATATACATTTATATATATACAACATAAAAAACATAAAAAACAGTGAAATAAAGGAATTTAAAAAAATATTTTTAGTATGTTCTTATAGCATGTTAAATTTAAATGTCAAAAATGAAGATGGTCAACGATTTAATACCCTAATTCATTTATTTTTTTGTTTCGGTTTTTTTCAGACTGCACGCCACTGACTGCAGTAAATGTTGAAGGTTAGTTATTTTTCCTTTGCATGGTTGATAAGTTATTTTTAATGAGGTATTTTCTAAGTTTATAAACCAAGCAAATCTGTGATTTGAATAATGCAAAGAAATGTTTTTTTTATTTTTGCACTAAAAAGTATGAAAAATACGAAAACTTTGTTTTGAATGTAAATTAATATTAAAATTAATGTCAATTTTTTTCAAAACTTCAAATCAATTTGTGATTTCTCGATAATCTGATTTTGGGTATCTGGGTTCGGGTGCCGCCGGTAAGAAAAATCACATGATTTTAAAACTGTGAATGTTATCCTGTTTCATACAATTATTTGATAAAAATAATTTTGCATGTCTCAATTCAAAATAAACATTTTTTAATGTTTCAAGTATTTAGTATAATACAACAAATACCGTTGCTGTCATTATGAAATTATTTTACAAATTAAAATACAGAATTAAAGTTTACTTCATATTATTATTAATATGATGTAAACATTAATTCTGTATTTTAAAATAATCATATATGTTAACAATGCTTAATCATAAATTTTATATTATTTATATTCATAAAACTCACACTTTCCTAACACACATTCGAATATCGATATATTATTATATTATCAATATTCTATTGTATATAATATTATAACTACAATGTAAAAAATATGTTTTACGAAAAGAAAAGACTAGAAAAGGGTAATACTAGAAAAATAATTAAATGTAACTATCCCTTAATTGGAGGGTATGTGAACAGAACAAAATTGACACTTTTCCTGACGACCAAGCTCAGCAAGTTTTCAATACTTACTTATTTGAGACTTTAATTTCCCAATTTGATTGATGTATTTGGTCGTGTGATTTGTGAAGCATTTAAAAGCGTCCTTCAAAAGATAAAAATACAAGAAAAAGACAGTCATGACTGAAAAATGTATTAAACTAGAGAGGCTTTGAAGTAAAGAAGACTTTGAAGGACAGAAACTTGCTTGCCGAAATTGTAAAAATCGTTTGCGACCGCGATAGACGTCTATCTGAAAATAAACATGACATGATAAGTAAAATATTTTCGAAGTTACGCCCTGAATGGTTTCTAAAACACAAAAATAAAGCATCATTCCTATCTAAATGACTGCTTCGGAAACTCATCGCCAAAAAATTCGCCTTTCTCCTTTTTTTTATTTCTGTATTTTCATTAAAGTAATTAAACGTGGTAATATTGTCAACTTTACTAGTCTGCCTATTAATTATGTTTTAATCTAAAAAAATAGAATACTTTTTTTAAAACGTTCTGTTTAATGTTAAAGTAAAAAGCTAAGCTTAAAGGTTTTTTGCTCGTAGTATAAATGTCTCCCACTCAAGGATTTGAAAAGATGATTGAAAAATATCTTTTTGTTTTTAATTTATTAGATTTTTTTACGTTCGTAGACATTTTGTTCTCTCCGATTTTTTTCAATTTCAAGTCTTTGCATTGTGATATTTCATAGGTCTTTCAAATTTAAACTTACTAAATCAGAAAAATTTCTGGGTCTCTATATTTTTGTGTAAAATCTACACAAGATGCTGTGCTTGTAATATCTGAATAACATCACATTCAAAACATTTCCACTCGCCCAGTCTTCGTATAAAATGTAGTATTAGTAGTTTAAATAAGCACAGTTAAAACTAAAAACTTATTATTAACATAATTATTTTATATAGTAAAATATAATAAAATTTATTAAAAAAGATACATGCTACTACGAAATGTTTTCTCGGTTATTGATAAATCTTTTTACAAATCGTCACTTGAGCTATAAGACAGGTAGATCAAGGTGAATTTTTTTTAAATCATTTGTAAATTGCAATCTTTGTATTATGTAATAATAAAATCTGTGATATCATCGTATTATTTGATAAAACTTATTGTATGAAACCTATTACATACCTATTACGTTATAGTAAATTTGTATATCGATGAATGTTTATAGAATATGTAAACAAGACATCGAAAATTTCTTCGGAATATTTTGATACAAGTAACACTCCAAGTACTCATGGAAATTCCGTATTTGTACTAGTTTGAAAGGCAGAGACTGCGGACAGTCATGCCATATCATTTTATATGAAATACCTTTTCTACATAATATATTCTATGGGTTATAAGTGCGGTTCCATTCAAAGCGTGCTCGTGAGTAAAGAAACATGTGATGCGAGCATTCGGTAACTTTAATTATTTATTAATATTTCGTCTTCAAGTATTATTATAAATATTTTAAACGTAATTCTTTTATCTAGGCACATGTAATACGAATATAAAAAAGCGCTACACTACAACAAAAATAAAAAAGGAACAAATTTTTTTATGTAACAAAACATATTCTTACCTTCTTAGGAGTTATCGGGGATGATTTCCATACCGGAGAAACATTTAAGCCTTATTTTCCCTTTGGATAACTTTTCATGAAAATGTAATAAAAGCAACCGTGCTTACGATCCACGGATTTCATGAAATAGACAATGAATTTTGTAGAAATCTATTTAGCTTATGCAATTATTATGGCCCACAGTCTTGGTCTACTTATCACTGAAAATATAAAATTTCACACGAAATTAATAAGACTACTGCTTTTACCATGTAGTAATTTTGCAATAATTTTGTATTAATTTTACATTCCGTGTGTACGATCTCTACTATTTTACACAATTCCCACAACCTGGTGAAGAAAATACTTAAAGAATATACGGTTTGTTTCTTTATTACTCTTATGTTGTAAACTTTTTAATGGTTGAGACCTTTAACGGCATTTTTATCACCAATTTCTCGATAACTGAAGTTTATATAACCAATTTATTTTTTCCTAAAACAATTTGAATGTGGGCGCTCACATTAATTTACGCGGTATTTATTGAAAAAAATACACCCAAACCACGTATTTTTTTCATGTTCACAGTGCTTAATCGTTCGAAAAAGTGTGGATAAATACACCGTATTAGACAATTGTTTGAAATCCAAATCAAATTACAAAAAAAATAAAAAAATATTTTAATATATTGTAACGAGTCAGGGTTCACACTTAAAGACTTATTTATGTCAACACAAGTTATATTTATTTATCTACGTACAGAGTATTTATTTACATTATACATTTATATTAACATTGTCTTTTAGTACTGTCAGAGCGAGACCCGCCTTTGACATTAATCTCAAAATGGCTTCCCCTTGCATCTCCAACATTCGAGGGCTCGCGCGAGGCGCATTCCTCGATTCTCCAAAACCTCGTATTGGCGCTCTAGTCGACGCTCGCTCGATCATTCCAGTCCTTTGCTTTATAGCGTTCTGGATGGTTCGATTTTCAAACTTACTGCTAGACCGTAACACTGCCCCCTCCTCAGTCGTTGTTCCGTCCCGGAACACTCGCTGTTTATTCACGTGTACGTAGCGGCAGTCTGGTCCACGTTGACATCCAGTGGTTGCGTCAAAATAGCATCGCACTGTCCTTCGCTCTATTCCACTGACCCAGGGATGATAGCAGCATACTTGGATCTCAATCCCCGTATGCTGGAATAGTTCCTCGAGCATGCTTCGCACTATACGCCAGTCCGGATAGCTCAACTTGGGCAGGCTGAACTTTTGGATCTCCTGCTCCAATAGCATCCTTTGCAGGCTTACCAGGCTATCCCATATTACTTGATAATCAGCCCCCTGATGGGCTGTTTCTCTTGTAATTAGGAAGAACAACTCCCGGCCTTCGCGTTGTACCTGCAGAGTGTCCCCCAAAGACGACTCTTGAGCTTCTCTCTTCATGTCTCCGTACTTATGTCTTGTGACTCTTAAGACTCCCTTTGACATGTCCGAGTCTTTACTTATTTCTTGAACCAGAGCATAATCTTTCGGTGTCAAAAATAAATCTTGTCTCACTTCGGTGGTTACACCATATCTGGCCTTTCTTCCGGCACCGTGTCGGATCATGAATTCGCCAAATGTTAATTCTTCTGCCGGCACTCGACATACTCGCACTGTCTGATCAGTTGCCTCATCGTTACTGCCCAAAAAAGGGCTCAGGCGGTTAAAATGAACAACCCTAGGTTTTCCAATCGGTCTCTTCCGGATGCGATATATTACATCATTTATCTTTTTCATTACTTCGTACGGACCGTCCCACGCCCGTTGGAGTTTTGGAGAGAGCCCCCTCCGTCTCTGAGGATTGAATAGCCAAACCAGATCCCCGGCTTGGTGTCCACCTCCTTCAGCTCCCAGGTCGTATCGATCCTTCATCCGATCACTAGCATCTTGGATGTTGACCCGTACTCTGTCATGAGTTTCGTTTAGCTGACGGCGTAAGTCTGAGACGTAGCCTTCTCCCACCAAGCTTTCTCCAGGTTTCCCTCCGAACTTCAAATCGCACGGGAGGCGCAGTTCTCGCCCAAAAATTACACTAGCTGGTGTTTGTCTAGTCGCCTCGTGGATGGAAGAACGATACGCCAATAAGAACAGGTGCAGGTGTCTGTCCCAGTCTCTTTGATGATCAGCGACAACTTTGGATAAATATTTACCCATAGTCCGGTTCATTCTCTCGACCATTCCGTCAGATTGCGGATGTAGTGCTGTTGTCCTCGTCTTTCGAATGCCCAGAGTTTCACACACTCCCTGAAAGACAGACGATTCAAAATTTCTCCCTTGGTCAGAATGCAACTCCATCGGAATGCCAAATCGGCAGATCCATTCCTTCACAATAACGTCAGCGACAGTAACGGCTTCTTGGTTCGGGATGGCGTATGCTTCCACCCATTTACTGAAGTAGTCCATCGTCACCAAGATGTATTTGTTTCCGGCTTCTGATGTAGGAAACGGGCCCGCTACATCGATCGCTATTCTCTCAAATGGGCTCCCAACGTTGTATTGACGCATAGGTGCTCTTCGTTTGCGTTGTGGTCCATTGGCCGTTGCACAACACACGCACCTTCGGCACCAATCGCGGACGTCTTCCTTGCAATTGACCCAGTAGAACCGTTCGCGTATCTTTTCTAGGGTTTTTTTGGTCCCAAGATGGCCTCCGGATGCTCCATCGTGGATTAGTTTCAGCACTTCGGTGACCCTCTTCCTTGGAATGACCAGCTGCAGCCTCTTTTGCGTCCCATCGTCATTTTCTAGGATGCGCTTCAACAATTTACCTTCTAATGTCAAGGAGTTCCACTGTGCCCAATATGCTTTCACGCTTGGAGATAAAGAAGCTATTTCTTCCCAGATTGGCCGATGTCCAGCTCTCTTCCATTTGAGCACGTATTTTAACTCTGGATCATTTTCTTGGTCTATCAGCACATCAGTCTCGGACCACTCGTCATCACGTACAGTCACTCTTTCGACTGTAGCTGATTTTTCCTCTGCCCGACAGCAATGAGTACAGTTCTCAGCGCAGGGCCTTCTTGATAGAGCATCGGCATTACGATGAATGGTTCCTGCTCGATGTTCAATGTCAAAATCGAACTCTTGAAGTCTTTCGATCCATCTTGCTACTTGATTTTCGGGGTTTTTGAATCGTAGCAACCACGTCAGTGCAGCGTGGTCAGTTCGGAGAAGGAATTTCCTTCCGTAGAGATATTTGTGAAAATGTTCGACGGACTTCACGACTGCGAGCAGTTCTCTTCGCGTCACACAATAATTGCGCTCTGGTTTTGATAACACCTTGCTAAAGTACGCAATCACTTTTTCATGGCCGTCTTGCATTTGCGATAAGACCCCTCCGATACCCACGTTGCTCGCATCAGTATCCAAGATAAATTTCTCGTCCGGTTTCGGATAACTCAGGATGGGGGCGCTGCTTAGTCTCTGTCGTAGCTCGTCAAATGCTGTTTGGCAGTCTTGGCTCCACACAAATTCATTGCGTTCCTCGGTTAATCTGATTAGAGGTTTAGCGATGTCTGCAAACCCGGGAACAAATCGTCGATAGTACGTGCATAATCCTAAGAAACTTCTTATTTCGTTTTTGTCCTTAGGTTCTGGCCATTCTTTGACGGTTATTATTTTCTCGGGATCGACAGTAACTCCGTGAGCAGATATCACATGACCGAGATATTTCACTGTCCTCTGAAATAAGTTGCACTTAGATGGATTAAGTTTCAGGCTAGCTTCTTGAAGCCGTCGAAACACTTGTTCTAAGTTTTTTAAATGATCGTCAAAAGTTCTTCCAAGCACTATAATATCGTCAAGATAAACGAGACAAGTTTCCCAAGACAATCCTCGAAGTACATTCTCCATTAGGCGCTCAAATGTAGCAGGCGCGTTGCATAGACCAAAGGGCATTACGGTGAACTGCCAAAGGCCATTTCCAGTCGAGAAAGCTGTCTTTTCTTTATCTTTAGGATCAAGTTCGACCTGCCAGTAGCCACTCTTAAGGTCTAGGGTTGAGAACATTTTGCATCCAACTAATGAGTCCAGAGTGTCGTCTATTCGCGGCAGAGGGTAACTGTCCTTCTTCGTTACGTTGTTAAGCTGCCGATAGTCCACGCAAAATCGGGTTGTTCCGTCTTTCTTCTTAACTAGTACGACAGGTGAGTTCCACGGACTATTTGATCGTTCAATAATTTTTCCTTGGTTCATTTCTTGAATGATCCGCTCAGCCTCTTCTCTTTTTGCCAGCGGTAACCTTCTCGGTGCTTGTCGAATCGGTCTTGCTTCGCCCGTATCTATTCGATGTCGCACAATGTTAGTCCGGCCGCGTAATTCTTTCGAGCCTTCAAAAACATCTTGATACCGACGGATTAACTCTACAATATATTGTTTCTGTTTTGCTGTCAGTTCTTGACAGGAATCGTCCAATAGTCGCTGGAGATGTTTGGGCAGTTTCGTATTTACTCCCGACGGGGTGTCTTTCAACTGTCGGACTATTGTGGACACTGCAGAATAATTTGCGAGTGGGCTACCTTTCTTCAGATCCACAGGAAAGTCATTGATATTAATCAAACGTACGGGTATCTCCTGTGTCGTACGTATCAGCGATTTAGCGACCAGGACTCCAGGGGCTTGCATCGTATTTCCAGGCTCGAGCATTAGTATTAGTCCTTCCGGAAGCTTGGCATTTAAGCAGGCTTGCACAATCATTTCGCTACGTTTTGGCACCACCGTGTTCACTGCTAGTATAACTTGTCCGGTTCCGTTCTCATTCGCCTCAAGAACAAGTTCTTCGCCATCAATTTTGACAACTCCTTCTTTCAAGTCAAGCTTAAATCCTAACTTTGTCATAAGATCCATGCCAAGAATGACTTCCTCTTCTATTTCAGCCACTAACGCAATTTGTTTGGCAGTGACTGCGCCAAATTGAAAAGTGACGACCATCTCCCCGTGAACGCGAGCCGCTTCGCCTGTCGCAGTACGAAGTCTCCATCTGGAGGGGAACAAACGCTCTTTAGACATGACAATATCTGGCCGTAGGATTGTCATTGTTGCTCCGGTGTCCAATAGTAGTTTCCGGTTTCTTCCATTGACCAATCCATTTACAAATATGCTATCCGTGCGTCCCTTTAGTGTTGCGACTCTTGCAGAACGGCGCGGGAGGCTAGTAGTGCGGGTCGAAGGTTGCCCCTTTCCATCAACCCATTCTAGTTTTCCGAAGATTCTTGATACCTTCTTCCATCTTGAGATTTTCTGGGACAGCGAATCCGCAAATGACCAATCTGGCCGCAATTCCAACATCGAGGTCTTTCAGGCTTCTTAAATTTGAGCGCTTCCAATACGCGCTGGATTATTTCTTCCATCGATAGGTTCGACGGGGCTTCTTCCACGCCCTCCATGGCCCGGACGCGAGGATGGCTTCTTAATGATTGTTTGACTGCCTCGAACTCAAGGGCTTGAGTCAAGGCGTCACTCAATGTCTTCGGGCGGGCTAATTTCACGGCCTGCTGTGTCTCTACTTCTCTCAGACCGTCTAAAAATTTTTCTACCGCCAGGCTCTCATATACGTCATCGGGAACAGTTGGGTAGGCGCTTTGCACCAATCGCACGATGTCCGCCTCAAACTCTTGGAGTGATTCTGTTGGTTTCTGGTAGCGGTTCTTTAACTGGGACCGATAAATCTGTTCCATATACCGATGACCAAAGCGCATATCAAGTCGTTTGGTCAGCTCAGTGTAGTTGACCCTGTCCTCCAGCGGAATCGTTTGCAATACCCTGAGGGCATCCCCACGCAGTAAAAGACTCAATATGGATGCTTTTTTTATAGCTGACCATCCGTTGATCATGGCCGCCGTCTCGAATAGCGTCAAATACTCCTCCCATACGGTTTTTCCATCAAAAGTCGGCAGATCAGTTTTGATGCTACAAGTTGACGCTTCGTGCTTGTGGTCATGTTGGGGAGTATTTTCCAATAGTTTCACTTCAGTACTACTTTTTGTATCCATATTTCCAGAGTGACTCGCCGTTTCTTTCGCTTGCCCGGCTAACCGCTTTTCCATGTCTTGAATGACGTCCTTAATCCTTCGGTCAACCGATTCGTTTAGTTCTTCTATCTTCGCGTCAAACTTAGTGGTTTGTTTTTCAATCCTCGCGTCGATTGATTTTATTAGCTGGTACTCAATTGAATCCAATTTTGTCCTCTGATCCGTCAGCTCAGTCCCCAGTTCGTCCAGCTTTTTGGATTGTTCGTCCGTCTTTCCGGATTGTTCGTCCAGCTTTTTGGATTGTTCGTCCGTCTTTCCGGATTGTTCGTCCAGCTTTTTGGATAAATCATCAATGCTGCACGGCACTTCAAAAAGGAACTCCTCTGGGTTGTGGCCCTCTTGCACCAGGGATTCCTTCAATCTTAGCACAAGGGCTGACTTCATCCCTGTGGTTAACAAATCACGTTCTTCAAGTTCTCTCTTCAGATCTACTACTTTGAGGTCACTCATATTTACGTGCTTCGCCATTTTGTTTTATACTTTTATTTATTTTTACTATTTTTTTATTATTTATTTATCACTCCACATCTGACACCAATTGTAACGAGTCAGGGTTCACACTTAAAGACTTATTTATGTCAACACAAGTTATATTTATTTATCTACGTACAGAGTATTTATTTACATTATACATTTATATTAACATTGTCTTTTAGTACTGTCAGAGCGAGACCCGCCTTTGACATTAATCTCAAAATGGCTTCCCCTTGCATCTCCAACATTCGAGGGCTCGCGCGAGGCGCATTCCTCGATTCTCCAAAACCTCGTATTGGCGCTCTAGTCGACGCTCGCTCGATCATTCCAGTCCTTTGCTTTATAGCGTTCTGGATGGTTCGATTTTCAAACTTACTGCTAGACCGTAACAATATTTTAAAAACAAGTTCCGCAGCGAAAAAGTTTTCTCAAATTATCGAGGTCTGTGAAATGCGACTTCTTTTCCAAATGCATAACAATTCTCCGCATCACAAAAGAAAGAGAGAAAGAAAGCCAAGAGCTCTGCAACGATGGAAGCATCTGTCTGAACATTTTTATTAAACCAGATTTTGAAGGATATATACTTCATAGTTTTTAACGGATACGGTTCTAGACCTCATTTTAGCTTGGAATGGTATTTTTTTGTTGTTTTAAAACTCTTTAATTCATGGGAGGATTTCTTCTCATTGTGATGAAAAAAATTAGCGAGTTGTCACGAAGTAAGCCTTGGAGTGCGGTTTTGCTCGTGGCTGTATTACATCTTGCTTGAGAAAGTTGGTTTGTAACAACAAGTCAGGTAATACTATCAATGGATTACTGAATTTATTAATTACGTTTAATTACAATTATTTTTTTTATATTATAAAAGTTTACGATTAAAAATTTTCTATCATTTAAATAACTTGGCCCTATATTTAAGTGTACATATCTAAAAGATATGACAAGTAAAACGTTTGGAAAAATTCCCCCGTCTATTGTCGTTCGGTAGAAATATAAGAGAAAACAATAAAATTTTATACTGAAATGAAACTCATTTTTCTTATGTAATTGTTTACTTTACAATATATTTAAAACTTCAGAGACATGAGACATTTTTTGTTCATTATCTTTAAGTCACAAAAGCTATATTTTTTTTTACAAAAATGTAAAGAAACCAGACCAAGTAAGGTATTTTTATCTACGTTCAAGACTTGTACAGATCTTATACTGTTGCTTTTCAGAATGAGGTCGCATTTAGTCTGAAAGTATATAAAGTTTCTTTTAGGTTTAACGATGTTCATGCGGCGTTTTCCTCGACGTATCCTAGTTGCTTTTATGCATGTTCACCTGTCTTTCAAAAACGTGCATTCATTATCGAGCCACAGAGAAAACCTCTTTACCTCAAACTTTTTGTTTGCTGTGAATACTTCTTTTGAAATAAAAACTAGAAATATTTCCTTAATAAATTGCTATCATTTTGTGTTAAGTTTTCAAATTCTGGATTTTAAAATGCTTATGATGATTTGTTTTTTTACGTAAATAATTCAATAATTCTATGTCATGTTTTGGATTCAGCTCATTTTTTAAGAATGAAAACCTTTTTAAATATAATTAAACCGACTCCATCTTAATCAAACAACAGTCACTAATAAAATTTATATGCAATTTTTTTTTATTAAACTAAAGTTGGCATTGACAAAATTATAATGCTGTCAGTGGAAAATCCCCGGAAAATATTCCAGTGCCTTCACAAACTTATTTAGAAAATACATTATTGATACAAATAACTAGAAAAGATTTATTTTATATACAATGTTAAAAATAAAAACTATTTTTGGCGTTATGGGTTACAAAATAGAGAGCCATGCCAAACATATATCCACAAATCTGTCAAGAAATGTCATATAAACTTCAATCAGTGCCAGTAAATTTTATCTGTTGCTTTTTATCAAGGAAAATTTAAATTTTTTCTATTAACTTAATCTGAAATATTTACATTAAAAGTTTTGATCAAATGGTTATATAAAAAGAAGTATGTTTATCATAGTAATTAAACACCTTCGGAGTATATTTATCAAGGCAGTTACAGAATATAAATTGAAAGATGTAATTCTAAAAGGCCAGAGAGTTTACTGTGAATTAAGAGAACCCAAACCTGACGTATGAGAAAACCACACAATAGTAACAGTGCTGACGTCGAATTAGAACTCAAAGCTTAAAACCTCAGCTATATTATTAATTAGAAGCCTTTACGTACAATTTGGCAGATGATTACAGTAAACTCAAATCAACCATGGAATAAAACGATGATTGTAATAGAAAACCCCAAAAAAATCTTGTTCGGTAATCATGTACATTAAAAATACCAATAATATGTAGTTCTTATTTTTGAGGTTGAATAAAACTCTTATTTATGGCACAATACATTATTTTTTCCAGCACAATACTATAAAAAAAGTATATGGAACTAATGAGTCAGAAGATATGTTTTTAACAAAGCATTTACAGCTTACAATCAAAGGATTCTCTATTCTCAACGCCTAGTGTAACGTGAATTTTCTACACTAAAAATAAATGTTGGATGTGTATAGTTCACTTCCACCTGGGATATATTGTAGGTTTTTATAGAGCCACCGCTCAGTCGCTCCGAACCGCTCGGGTGCCCGCGTTCAAACCACTATTAATAGCATTTCAAACGACTCGTGGGTAAACGAGATACAACCTCGTCAGACCCATCCACAGAACACAGCGTCATATGGGCCACGGAAAACCGATTCTACAAATACCTTTACAAAAATAATATCGCCCATTAAATATGAATACGTAAATATTTTTGCTGACTTAGTATAATGTTGGTGCAGATTTATATTTGAGCCTTGTAACTTTGTAAACGTCAATTTCTGATAATTTTATCAAAATACTAATATCAATCACCACGTAATTATATCAATATGTCTACATTTTAATGTGTAATATTATTTCAAAGAAATATTATGTCATGTTTATACGTTAACATAAAAAATAAATTACTTTCAGTTTTTTAAGATTTTATAACAAATAAAATACAATATATTCTCTCATAGTCTCGTTGATTAATTTGTCATTCTTATCGAATAATAGAATGTATTTTGGGTAGGATGGGTTGGTTGTTTTCAAATATTGGGTGGATTGTCTTTAAATAATGTTTTTGAAGATTGGGTGAATAGGTACGTTATTTTTTAAGTATTGAGCTGTTAAACATTTTACAATAGTAATAGACAAAATATTCTTAAACTGTTTATCAATTCAATACATAAAAACAAAGCATCCATCAACCCTGAAAAGATTAATTGAATTGAGTATTCATATTTGATTTCCAAGAAGATCTCATATTGGCAATTTTGTCTAGAAAGCTTACAGTTGGTGTTTCTACGACATATAACCGCGGTTGTTCATTTCTTGGAATCATATAATTGTGATATGTCAACATGGCTTTAATGTTTGAATTAACTATATACTTTATTTTCTACCCTCCAGGTATTTCAATTTAATTATTAATCTGTTCTCTCGAAATGTTTACTCATAAGTTAGTAGAATTTCTTGACATGAGACTGCGAGTTTAATATTTACTTTGACATACATATTAATCTTATTTTGAAATAGTATTTTGATAAAAAATATGCTCATAGCAAGAAAACATAAAATATTTGAAAATATAAAGCTATTAAGTAATTTTTATATTTTTGGGATAGCGTGTTTTTATTTATAAAATAAAAATCCTTATATTTTCTATTAATAAAGAAGTAACGCAACAGATGGCAACATGAGTTCTCCGTGACCAGCAAAGTCATAATAAATTATTCATATTCACAGTAACATGAAGACAAACAACACATAAGTTGATACGTGTAAGTGGTGAACGCATGTCATGTCTAAGACAATAGATAGCGACCTTACATAGTCTATATTTATATGTATATATATATATATATATATATATATATATATATATATATATATATATATATATATATATATATATAGACTAATATTAATATATATATTAATATTAATATTAATATAAACACAGGGTATATATCTCAAATATAAATATGTTTTGCTAAAACCTTTTTTTTTTTTAAATCACAGCATATTCTCTAAGTATTAGCGGGGTTTTTGTGGGAACAATGTATCGTTATGGATATATTATATTACAATTTGCCAAATTATTTATATTAACATAATGTTGAACGTGATTTTTCTCTAAGAATATACAAAATTACTTTGTTATAGGTCTCGTTTTTTTTATAATTTAAGAGATTACATAAAAAGTCTATTTTATAGTCTTCACTTGTAATATATTAGAGATATTTATTATAGCAATACTGTCAAAAGAAAAAAAAGGTGAATATATACAATGGAATGAAAAGTAGTCCATTTGCTTAGTAAATTGAATTGACTCCGATTTGAAGGAAAATGCGGTAAATGGCGTGCAATTTTCTTTGAAAATGATTTCAAATACTTATATAAATTCATTAAAAAAAAAATCTTTTCAATTGTCAAGGCAATTTAAAGCAATAAAGAAACGTTTAAAAAATAAATAAGGGTATCTTTTACAATAATTGTCTGATAATATAATTCATTCCGTCGTATAATCAATTTCTTTTAAGATATAGAAATTTAAAAGTGAATCGTATAATAAAATAAACTAACAATAGATTTTTGTCTATATATATATATATATATATATATATATATATATATATATATATAGGGTTAAATAAAACATGTTTGCATTGAAATTTGTAATTCAACAAACCTCTAATGACTCAAACAGTTTTTCAGTCACTAATCTGGTGTTAAGAGTAGGTTTTTGAAACTACAAATAACGTAATGACTTGGAAAAAAACCATTATTCAATTTTATACGCATGTATTGTTTTAAAGAAAACACATTAATATTTTTGCACAAAAGTTTTCTAGTTTTTTTTTTTTTTAATTTTTCAGCTTTACGAATGACGTTAATTATTATAATGGTATATTTGTTTTACGTGAATTCCCAGTTTCCAGTAAAAAAAAATTAAAAAAATACACAGCAGGTACGGAAGGAAGGAGTCCCACCGCACACTTTTATTTCAAATGAATTAAAAAGCTCGTGCATCTACTAATTACAAGGCAGCCGGTGCAGCCGCCAAGCTGAACACATTACAAGTGCCCTACAGACAAAGTACTGCTACGCCTTTTGCCACGATCGCTATGCGGTACGCATTTTATAATTATTAAAGTTATTTACGATAAATTTTTATAGATGATTTGTCAGTCAGGAAATTATTAATAATTAAACACAGAAATTGCCATTGAAATAGTTGAAAATAGTAAAAATGCTCCGGATATGTATTTATTATATAAATATATATATAGCTAGTTAAATAACCTATTATGGATTCACTGTCACGAATTACAAATAAAATTGCAAATACTGCCAGTGAAAAGGCTGCTGAACGTGCAGTGTGTGCATGAAACTTGACTGTTTGTAACATCTGATCCTTTGGGGTAGTATGCATGTTGTTAAAATATCAAAATAGGGTTGTAATATGTAAATTGATTTGAAAATTATTTTCTAACAAATATTTGATATAAATAATAATGTATGTTTTAATACAAAATAAACATTTTTTAATGTTGCTATTTTTAAATATAATGCTTATACAATATATATCGTTGGTTTCGTTTGCAAACTGATAATATGTATATAGAAAACTTTAATTCTGGATTTTAAAATATAGTACCAATGTTTATTTATAAATTTTATATTATTAATCTACAAAAAACCCATAGTTTCCCAATAAACATTCGAATATCGATAGTATATCGATATTCTATTTTATGAATACAATGTTAAAAATTATGTTTATAATGAGTCTGTTACGACGAGAAAAAATAATAAAGTTTAACCATCCCTTAACTAATGGGTATAAATTAACTGTTTGTAACATCTGATCCTTTAAAATAGTTTGCATATTGTTAACAGATCAAAATAGAGTTGGAATATGTATTATTTTAAAATTAATAATTATGTATAAATTAATACTTATGTGTAAAAAAATATGTATTTTTATTGTTATTTGTATTATGAAGAAGAAGAATTATTGTGTTAAAAACTTTAAAATGTTGAATGACAGTAGTATATATTTAACCCTTTAATATTAATAGTTCACATGTGTAAGACGACAAAACTATCTTCAAATTATAGACGTGCGGAAACCGAAGAGCCTCATCTTTTATCATAAGCAAAAATTTAAAATGTCAATAATAACGTTACCAAAATAAAGTTATATCTTTATATATCTATATATATATATATATATATATTATAATTTTTATACATTACAGTGTATAAAAAAATTGTATTATGACTACGAATACCTGAATATTGAATATATTTATTCAATACGCTTTATCGATAACGGTTTCGCGTTAAAATTTTGTATTTTATTTTCAGTAACAGATATGGTGCATTTTGTAAAATACTTGTGGAGGTTTATATTGTGTAAATTCAAAAGCATTGAATAAAAATTTATGTGTGGAATTTTACCAGCTTTTCAAACTGCATTTTCCACGTAGCAACGATTTATTTACAATGGTGATTTATTTACACCTCTTATTTATATAAAAACCATAATGTTTGGATTAGTTGAAATGTTCACATGATAAAGACATCTACTAAATAATTAAATATGTTTAACTAATACGGATTAATTTAATTCATACATATTCAGTTATAAACTAAAACGTCTAGAATGAAAATCACAAAAAAATTCCACTATGTAATTTGATTATTTTATAATAAAAATTATTTTTTAAGTTTATTTATTTATTAAAATATAATGAAATATTTTCTCTGAAGAAATGAAATTTCTTTAGTTACACTTGTAGTGCGAAATTTCAAATACTTATCTAAACTCTCGGAAAGATATAGACATATTTGTAATTATCTCGATGGTTGGTGTATATATATTTTTTATTCATTTAAAAAAAATCATGTAACGTTTATTTAAAATCATTAATATATTTTTATTATCCATGGATGTTTCAGCATAGCAGTAGCCTATAAAACATGTGACGTTTGAATCTTCCGAAATGAGAACGAGCCCAAGCTTGTACAAAAGTGTAGAATTTGATTTCGCTCCTCGCGGGATAAAACGGGCGCTCTCCATGACGGCCGGGCGAATCTCGGCTTTCCTCGCAGCAGCTGTCGTCTCTCGCCACGGCTCCGGATAGTAAAAGAAATCCACTGCCCCCAGTAAAATGATAATTTATATCATCGAAGCTTATAAACACGACGGGGGCTTATATTATTACGTACATATCGGTGGTTGATTTTACCCCTGTTGTTAAGGGCATGCGCAGTAGGCTCGCGCAAGGGTGGGGGTGGCACAAAGGGAGGTCGATACGAATTGCAAAAGCGAGTGTTTCTCGTCACTCGGTGGTCGTGTCGCGATAGCTCCGGTACTCCGCGCTCAGACGAGGGACCGCGATCTCTCCCGCTCGCGGTTATCGGAGATATTAACTGTAACGATTCCTTCATTTAATTCACATTTTTGTAACTGCACTTTTTGTTACCATTCGCGTGGGCTGTTAGTGGTTACTCTCGATTTTGGTGACACAAACTCTAGCAACTCGCACGAATAAATCGTACTGGCGTTTTATGAGTATTTTTTTGCGCTGATTATAGATTTCGTGACTTGTTTTCAGAAAGAGAATGTGTCTTTCAGATATGTAAGGTCATTCTAGAACCATTTGTTGCTGAAATCAACAGTTCTGACTCGTTGCCAACTTTGACGGCAACAGTTGATATGATTATTTGCAAAAAATAGTCTGTAATAAATATCGAATTATTAATTCGTATTTTCCATATACAGCGCTTTACAAATTTCTTGTCTGATAAAAATAATTAAATCTTACTTCTGTATGGTATCGATCATCTGTATTAAATCTTTTATTTCTATATATACATACACTTTATAAAAATTGTGTAATTTGAATTATCATATAACTGATTCAATTTTCTGCCACCCAGTGCAGAAGAGCATTCTGATATCTGAAAATCCATTGATAAATTCATATAGAACAGATACAATTCATAAATGCCATTACGTCATGTTTGAAATAGTTGTTGCTCTTGTTTCACTTTAATCGAAAATTTATTTTTGCAGCCGACACCGTTAAAAATTAAATATTATCCGTACTTGATTAAATTTAATATTCAATAATAGTTTAAAAGACTCGTAAGCCAGACGTCCTCGAAGAGGTCTTCCCCATCATGGAAACCATTCGGTAAGTAATAAATTTCCTTCTTCAAATATTAAGATATTATCAGAGACTTTAAAACATTGGACCATTTTACTGGAATTATAATGAGTTTGCGATTTCAAATATTGCTTTTTTATAAAGATACGGAGCACTTCTTAAAATAAGTTACGAAAAGTATTCATCATATAATATAGGTTAATGATAAGGACTACGATTACAAAGCATCTATATAACTGGTGATGTACGCACTGTTCGGGACGCCCACTATCTACGGAAGCAACCATTGTTCATCATTTTGAATTTTCCGGTTGGTTGGGTCTGATTTTCAATAGAGATAACCAAAATTATTTCTTAAAAGTTGAAAAACGTCCATGAATACTTTTAAAAAAGAGTATATAATTCAAAATTTGTGTTAAGGTAACGCAAGCTTACATTTTATTTAGCTTTATCGAGAATATAATATTATTTATTTTATAATATGCATTTGTTACTATTCTATACGATATTATGAATGAATTTTAGGTTACAAAGTAATTGAAGCATTATTTTAAATTAATATGAAGTATACTTTTAAATTAATTATTTTTAAATGTGGAAATCAAAAAGATAACAAAGGTAATTAAAAATTAAAGTAATTCAACGTAAATTTGACTTTAAGTTCAAAACTCTGTACGGCTGACGATGAAAAGTCATTACCGACTGATATCTGTTGAATGAAACCCACCATCATATTTTACAATTGGTTTTCTCTATTCCCATTTCGTGAATAAATCCTAGAAGTTTTGATAAAGATATTTCCATCATTGGATTCATCATCAATTGAATCCATTCAGATAAAAATATGTTTTAAGTTTCGGTTCAGCAAATTTCAGTAACCACAAGCATCTTAAAAAAAGGTAGGCTGAATAATACATCTTACTTAACATGATTCTCTGGATTAACCAATAAGGACTACCTTTATTCAGCGGCTCTTAAGCTTTTTCAACAAATTTAAAGTGAAATTATTTAAATGAAAATATAAATATTATATTTACGCGTTTGATTTATATATCAAATCATTCGTCGAAATATATATCTATATCTTTACACACATATATATATATATATATATATATATATATATATATATATATATATATATATATATATATATATCATATATATACATATATATATATATATCTCATTTTTTTAAATAAGACCGCTAACAACGTCAACGATTCAGATAGGAATACTATTTAAGATCTTCTGTCGTTGAAATATATGCAGAATAAATAAATAGTTTAAGGCGCTCTTTTTTTTGGTTGGTGAAAATTCCATAATGTTAAAAGATATGTAAATTTCTATTACACGTTAGATTCAAGACAAATATAAAGACATTATTACTAAGATTTTCGGAGTATTGCTCCCTGCGGTAAATTTTAAAAAAGACATTTTACATTGATTGACGTAATTAGCATTATGTTGAACATTCCCGTTAATAACTGACTCTGCATAAGCATTAACATGCAATAAAATTTATTTATAACCACAACATCAAAATAATTTTAAAAATGTGTGATGGGAGCAAACAAAAGAACGCTGAAAAGCGCAAAGCCATAGGAAATGTTATACGTTTTCAGTTTCTAGACAAAGACCTACCAGAGCGCTGTAAATTTTCTACTCAAGCAAATTGGTACCATTTTATTTTCCATGAGGCCCTGTACCGCTTCCTAGGCTCATTTCAAACAAATTTTTATTAAAAAATTGTAGAAGTTGGACATTATTTTTTGATTTGACCACACCTGTGACGCCATTGTATTGGTCAGATTTTCTGATATCCTTTCAGAGATTTGTAACCATGCAAACACAATAAATTACAAATCATTTTTTCTGAGGCCAAATTTAAATGTAAAATTACTTTAATAATATGATTCCATTTATTGATTTTTTTTAATTATACACTATTTTATTGGAGTTTCCAGTGGTTTGAGCAATACATGCAGAACTCATCGTCTTATTGTGAGCACTGTTTCTATGCTGCTTGTAACTGGATACTTGGAAATCAGATCCTTTCTGTCGGCTTATATCGAAAATCAATCGGAACCTATATACTATAGTTTGAAGCTGCCTGAGGAAAAATTGCTTCAAATGTGTTTCTTGAATATTATAAATGTCATTGTACATTTATAATATTCAAGAAGTATATTATTGTATTTAAGAAGTTTAAAATCAGTCATTATTTTAAAATTATGCTTAAAAAATCAATGATTGCTCAATAAATTAAAGTTGTTGGAAATAAATCATTTTTAATTTTGTAGGCTTATAAGCTCACAATTGCATGAATTTGTACAGCACAAATTTGATGTGAACGGTAGACTTCTTATCCTATAAAGTAAATCTAGTACCTAAGATACACTAGTAATGTAATAATGATGGAAAACTTATCAATAATTTGATGAATATTTACTTCACTTCTTTTAATTTGAGGGTGGGGTGAAAGGTTGTGCTTTGATTATCTAACTTCTCGACTTCTCTACTCTATAAAGAAAAAACCAATTTACAATTGTTAATGCTTAAAAACAGTTAAAAATATAAGATATTTGATATTTTATAAACTGAAAAGCATTTGGATACATATTTTATTTACCGTAACGTTTTAAGGCATACGTATTTTGTATAAAGATTTAGTAAAGGTAAATGTAACCTACATGGCGTAACCTGGTGAGGGAGTCTTGTTCCTTCCAAGTTACATGTTCTTATCGAGAAACCGTGAACCCTACCATTTTAAAAACAAAGGTTTCGTCGGGGTTGGTTTTCGGGAGCGCGCAGCCGCCCCCGCCCTGGCACCTCGCCCCTACATTCCCGCCCTTCCACGCGTCTGCTGCAAACGACGGCCGCCCCAAATATTTTTATGCCAGTAATTAATGACAGGGTGTGAATTAATTCTACCAGCCGCCGACACGTATTTAGTCTACCAGTCGTGCCGTACACGCTGAGCATCTAGTTCGCCACCTAACGTGGAGCGATGCAACAAATGGCAGTACAAAACAAAAAAAAAAAAAAAAAACATTTTACTCTCGGTTTTTGGTATGTTGATGTCTAAGAAAAAAAACTGTTTTTTTTAATATAGATTCACCCTTATCTATCTTAGGAGTAGTATATAAGAATAAGACTCGCAAAATTTATTATTCTTCACCAATCAATAATTAACAGAACTCAAATATGAAATGCGTTCAAATAAGAAAAAAAAATGTTATGTTTTTGGGGTCACAATTATCAATTAGTATTTTTTTGTTGGTAAGTTAATTGAATTTTAATAAATGCAAATTAAACTACAAATAGTAAAGACTAGCTTTGTGTGTATTACAAAACAAATACACTTGTTTTACTCATTTTGGTTCTATTGTGGCGCCCGCAGCTGCGGGCAAGACGAACAGGCTTGATTGCGCCAATTTCGATTTACTTCCTTGCCTGAGAACCCCAAGTAAAACACTTTTTCAGTCTACCGAAGAATATATATATACTCTTGGTCTGCTTGATAATAACGATTCGTTCAAAACTATTGTGGTATGGTTTGTCCATCCGTTCATCCATTAAATTTTTTGACCTTATTGAAACATGTTCTAATAATAAAAACTACTTTTTTAAAACTATAAAAACAAATTATAGTTATATTGTATTTAATATCTGAGTGAAAAGCACTTATCATCAGCGTTTTCTAAGCGAAAAAAAAAGATATTCGCATATTAAAAGATAATGTAAATATATCAACCTTGCATCTAAAACGAGTTTTTAGCTTATGTGTTTCAAATTATTCATTTCTTATAAATTTATAAGAAATTAATGTTTGTTATAAATTGATCTAATCGTAATAATAATTAAGTAAAGAGAAAGTGGTCGATGTGCTGAGTTAATTTATCTTAACTCTTATTCGGTACATTTCAAAGTGTTTTACTCTGGGTCGAATACCTTCAGTTCCGAAGCATCGTACAGAATTTGAGATGTGGTCAGCGTGACCACAGAGCACCCTTTTGACCATTTCGTACCGCCCGTATAACATTGTATGACCCCTATAGTCAGCTGTGATCCGTCTTTATGCCGATATAGTCCATTGACCCCTCCGAGACCCGAGCTTTTTGTTTTATCTATAAAATTGGTGACTTTTTTTACAGAATTGGTCACTTGTATTGTTTCATGGGTAAATTTTCATTAAATTTAATTGAGTATATTCACAAGTTAGTTATTTTGCTTCTACTATAGAATAAAATATCCACCTTTAGCCATTACTTTAATATGATACTTTGTAATTTTTTCCTCTGGAAATCGAATCAGACCCCTGCAAATGAATTATAATATATGACGTAGCCTCAGAGCTCTCGACCACGAAGGACACTTTTAAGGAAGCTCTTTCCACAATAATTCGTTTAAAAACTCAAACTCAACTGGTTGTACCGACACAGGAAAGATTTGTGACTCACCGAAAATGGAGCGGCCCATCCTTTAATCTGGTTATGAAATATTTAACATGCCGCCTTTGCTTTTGAGTTTTTGTTTTTGCATCATAATAGATATATTTTTGTTTAAAAACCAGTTAACCTAATATTTTTTTCCAACAACAAAAGAATTGGGTGTTTTTTTACAATTTTATTTTTCGCTTTACTAAATATAGTCTATTGGTGAATAGTTAATTTATAATTAACAAAATACCATCTCAAAATTACTGCACCATATTTACATCATACCCAAAATGTTGTAATATTTTTATAATTTATTATTTTATCTTATCTCACTGGTTAAATCTTGGTACTAAACATAATTTTTATTCGTATGCTACAGCAATTAATGGTATTTTGATTCTTAACTTTAAAATTCTCATAAGGAAAATATTTTTTTTAAGTTTTTGGTCGATATATTTTCTTGTTTGATGATACTGAATCTATTGGATATGACTGTTGTTGGTCGTCACTATCATTGACTAAGGGTCCTACAAACCCTATCGTTAGTAGTGGCCTAATAATAACTCTTCATCCGTGAACATCCTTGCTATCTCTGTACTTAAATTAATTCAAAGCAAGCTTCGAACAAACTATAGGCAGAGGAATCCCTTTGTCTTCTGTATACATACATAGTCGGATAATCTGTCGACAAAATGTATCACCTAGAAAATTAATTTCACTATCAGTTTGCAAAGTCGATGCAATTACCAAGACGCTTCTACTCCCGCCGTGCACCAAATTTAATCTCACATCATCATCGCATAATGCTACGGGCACATTCGTTTCAGTTTGTAAGAAAATTGATGTGGCTTTAACTATTACCAGCAATATTTGCAAGTATTGGGACATATTTACATTTTTTAAAAATTATATTGGTTATGAATCAAAATATGCTATTGAATCAGTTTTAAAAAAAAAAATTGTAGCGTGATCCGCTTAGCGCGTTGATTAATCGAAACTCACTAACAGGACGTCCGCTGTTATCCGAAATGAATTTTAAGCGCATTACACAATACGCGATTCCCTTGGTTGCCCTTCCCCTGCAGGGGTGCGGTGCTGCAGCGGTGGAGGCTGCCGCGTTACGTGAATCACCCCTTTTTCATCACGTGCATCCGGTTTACATGAAAAACAAATTGAATTGTTTGGCGTAATCGCACGTATTGTCTTTCTGCAACTCATCCAGTTTTAAAACCGGGAATATTATTTGTTTGCTCTTCGTTCGATCTGATTCACTAAAAGTGGCAGTTATGTATTTATGTCCAGTCGTTAACATTTTATTTGAAATTTGAAATAAAATATCGTTATTGTTTAAATTTTTAGGTCTGCTAAAATATAAATAACTAAAAAAGTATTCAGTAAAATTTTTGCGTATTGCTATTTTGTCTCATTTATTATTGATCACATCTACCGCGCCCGATATATGTAACCGGGCATCTAAATGTGACTTATAAACTATGAACTTGAGCTTATAAAAAAATTCATACGATGTAAATGTTTAATTCTATACAGATGAGTACGTGTACACTTCCGTTGTCATGCGGCCGCAACAAATAACACTAATTCTCATTTGTATTTCTGTCCAGCTAATCCTACTTTTTGAGGTATACTATAAAAACATAACGTTGGTTGATGTTTCAATTCTAACTTTTTATGAAAAATACATAGAATCCTGATTTTTCAGTAGACTTAAAAATACTTACTGTGGTAATCTCATTCTCATTTTTACAAATCATAATTTGTTTTTGCGGGTACATTTGTCTTTTGTAGACTTTTAAATTTGAATTTCAAGTTACTAAAGGTAACAGGAATACATAACCACCATTAGAGACTTGTCAAGAATATTAATTTGTAGGGTCTTACTTTGAAAGCTCGTAAAGTTTAATCTTATTCAACTTTACAAATAACTCAGAATTTACCAGGCAATGGCATGTGTCTCTATATTTAATACATGGTCCATGGTTTTGTCAGGTATAAGAAAAATAAATAAATAATATATTACAAATATCTAATTATTCAGACAATTCTCATATAAAGCTATTTCCAAATAATTGTTCTAGTACACTTGCTACGCAAAGGAGGTTCTCGTAAAGAATATTCAGTTTTTAACGCACTTGTGTCGGTAGCAAACGGAGGCCATGACTACATATCGACTGCATTTACTGAATGTCTTTTCATGGTCTCATAAAAAGACAGCATTATTTATCTCCGACTGTTCAATCATAACATCGAATCACCGAGGACTTCGATACAAACGCGTAGAAACTATATACAAAAATTATATAAATTGCAATAATTAAAAAAATATATATATATATGCATAAATTATAAATTAAAATTTAGTTCGATATTTTATTTATGCTTACATTCTGTATTACAAAGGCCTTTTTTAATATTAATTTATTGTTTAATAGTGATATTCTTGCTCTCACCTATTTATATTCAGCCATGATTGCATTTAAGAAAAGTATATACATTATAAGCTGGTGAAAGAATTTTTTTGGGATCTTGTGTCAAAAAATCCTTATCTTCATAAACAAGGATACATACATACTTAAGCCATTGAATAGTAATATATTATGCATAGTAAATTAATGTTTCTATGTATTTAAAGAATTTAAATGAAGTTTAATCTTTAGTTTTTTTTTTATTTTGAATAGTAAATATTTTGTACGAAACATGCAAACACTTATATTCGGTACCCAAGAACAAAAACACAAATAACGATTTTTTATCTCCATGCAACATTCAATTGTCATTCTCACGATTATAAATTACAGTAAAGTATTACTTAATATATATATATATATATATATATATATATATATAACCTGTCTATATTCAAGCCACACTTAACAACCACAATTTTCTTTTTCCACAAATCCAAAATGATATTATCGAGACTGCCGTGTGAGATATCGGAAAGGCGAAACACAAATCTAATCAAAAACTACTCTTACATTGAAACCGATAGCTTACGATGTTTCGCTCGCGAATCCATTACAGGTATCGACGTTGGATCTCAATGATGTTCCCGAGTCGGGATGGGGGAACTTCCAAAGCGAAGTTGCAAGTGGTTCCGTCAGTGGTCAACTGAAAAGTTCCTTTCTCCATATTTAATGTTCTCAAATAAAACCAACTGAGATTATCTATTTACAGAAACAATTAGACAGAAAGGTTTTCAATTTTAAAAAAAAAAGTAATTCAATCCAACAAGTAAAAATTCTGAACCAACTAACTAAAAAATAGTGTTTTCACATACAATGTATTATATGTATCTAAATAATTTCCATCTGCAGTGACATACATTAAATATGAAATGTCTACTATTGAATAGAATTTAATTAAAATTTTCATTAATGAAATAAATAAATTGGTAACCAAACTATTTAATATACTTTTATTATATGTACTTACACTGATTCTGCAGCTGCCTTGTTTTAATAAAGAGTACATATAAATTGCGATTTTCCAAAATATTATTTATTTGGCTCTTTAACTACGAAAAATAAGGTTCCTTGCATTATTTACTGGTAAATATCAATTATTTTTTAAATAAAAATAAAATTTATGTAAATACTCCAACAAATAAATCAACATAATATGTTTTTTTCTAATTTTATATTAAATATAAACATTTGAGCACATAAAGGTGTTAGATTCCAATGCATACTTAAATATACTACTCTTGGAAATAGGGTGATAGTTTCTCATCTAAGATACATTTATTGAGCTGACATTGATAATTGTATTACAAGTTAAACCGAGTAGTCACTTTTCTTATTACAAAAGCTCTATAGCAAAATGGGCAGCACACGCCAATCACTTCTGTCATGAGAGGAATAGCAGAACATAATATCTCTTTATAAACCTACTTACGAAAAATACAAAGCTTCAATACTCGTACTTCCGTTTATAAGTGATGGTTCATACAATTATAAAGCGAATTATTTTACAATAATGTTCAATATACCTGAAACTAATATTTTTTTTAGGTAAAATTATATTACAGACGGTTTTTTATCAGAAATATAACAAAACCAATCACAGTATAAAATGTGTATGTTTTTGATGTATATTTTTAGAGAAAATGCTAGTGTTCAGATATTTTTTTTTGTTTTTTTCAAAATATGTACTATATTTGTTTAAGTTTATACCATACTATATTTATTTATCTATTATTTCCACTATTTGTTCAACTCAACTGTTATAAAAATAAATAACACGGAAACCATACACTCGTGATCTAGCCGTAAAAAGGACTTCGCTGCGAAAAAACATTGTTTTTTGAAGCCCACAGAGTATGACTTTGGTACTTTCATGTCGTTGTATTAAACAGAGGTTTGCTATTTCAAACTTCATTTAAAATCTGTAGTTCTCTTGTAAGCAAAAAAGAAACTGAAAACGAGCATCTCAAAAAAATGTTTTTGTAAAAACTTTGTTATGAAATGACAAAATGTACAGATTTTTTTAGTTTACGATGTTCTTAATTAAATAATCTTCACTTGAGATAAATGCATGTACATTTATAATTATTTTAAATTGCATTGTTTTTAAAACCTTGTTTTTTTACGGTTAAGATACGGTGAAAGCCTTCAAGATTTATTTCAATTTGTTCTAATTTTTATACACACATTACATTGGTATGGTCTATTATGTTAAAACCGGAAGAATACAGCCTCATTTAACTACTCATAATTTTTTTTCATTAACCAGTAGACCAGACAAACAAATCAAACGTCATAAATTAATTCCAAACATTAAAAGAGAAAAAATCATTAATAAACCTAACTTTTTCTAGTCCTGTTTTATGCAATGTCAATCTGACGCTTTAATTCGTTTTCACAATTCCCTCTAGAAATACTGCAACTTTGGATGTCTTAAAAAAAATATTATGTAAAGAAAATGTGTCTCGTTAAATAATAAATCAAAATAAACAATAAAGTCTCTAGCCGTTGTCTTTAAACAAAGCTGTTCAAACCAAGCGGCAAAAACATCTTAAGAAATTTTAATTACACGCTATTCTAAGTTTTAGGCATAAATTTCTTAAATAAATAATGTTCAGCAATATCTTATAATATAATCACTTAATTATTTACGAAAATAAACATTTTTCTTGAATTTTCATTGATGTTATACTATTTATTCACTTGTCTTGTTGAACATTTTATTAGATAGTGCATAAAATGATTTTTATTCACGACGGAAAACTCATACTACAAATTAAACAGATCTTATAATTTAATTATGATTTTAATTTAAAAAAAGTTTTGTAAAAAAATAGTAAAAAAAAAGTTTAATTTATAAGATGATGGCAGATCAAACATTGTATCATTATTAATGACATTTAAGAAACAACCAAAAGTATTGTTCCTTTGGTTTTTTTAGATCATCTCCATTAAGCTTTAAATTATTTTTGAACAATGGCGTAAAGCCTCCGTCCAGCCGAAAATCAATATTTACTCTTGTTTAAAAAAAAAAAAAACTTAAGCACTTTATGAGTCATAGCTTTTTAGATACTTGTTTTATTTAAATTCTAAGCGTGAAATTAATAAGAAAAGAAGATGCTAAAGTTCTCAAACGGCGACCGTTGGATAAGGCAGATACATTTTCAGTGTAATTACAGCACCAAAAACAATATATTAAATATAAGACGACCCTTAAGATTTACAATTCAAACTGAAAAAAATACTTGTTTATTCTTAAATATATTGAATAGATTTATATGTCAAACGTTTAATTGCTTTTAATTATTGTTGAATACGTCTGCGATTTGATAAAAATGGAAGAATGGTTTTAAAAAAAGCTTATCCTTATCCTCTGTTAGGTGAGACGGCATCAGTAGGTGTCTCGCCTCTCATCCCCCACAATTACGGGCACACATCAACTGAAAGGCCTCCCAGCTGGGGTGGAATAATAATTTATGCCCTGCCAGGAAGCCGCTTGGCTGCGAGGGCAGAATATCACCCGCGCACGCTGAAAAAATTCCCAGCACATTAGCCTGCGCTGAACACTTCTGATACGGAAATATTTGACCAGTCATGCTCATTTTTGTTTTGTTTTTAATATGAGAGTGCTGTTTTCCCGGTTCGATGCCCAAGAGAGCTTCGTTTAGGTATATTTTTTTAATATTTTCGAATATAAAATACTTTTCCTATATTTAAAGTGGATGAGCAAAAGATGGTTTAGCAAATATAACATTGTTTCAACAATGTTTTCCTACATAAAATAAAATACCTTTTGAAAGCGCTCCACACACGATGCGATAAATTGGCGTCTCGTCCAATAAATAGTACAATGGTGTAGCTATATACCAGTGAATATCGGTGAAATCTCACAATAACTACTGGTTATGGCGACACCATTGTGCAATTTGTTGGATGAGACGCCAATTTATCGCAACGTGTGTGGAGCGCTTTATACCATCATCGATTTTATTTGGATATTTTTTTATCTTTGTCATTTCAGATAATGAACAAACGTGAGGTTTTTTACTATGTAATGTTGTCGTTTAATAATTCATTCATAATTGCAGAAAAAGAAACATACGTTATTAAAGTACAAATACACTGATGAATGTAATAATAATCAAACTATCCTATTTATTTATGACCCAAAATTTCAAAATATTTAGCTTAAACCAGTGTTTCCGATTAGATTTATTTTTGTGATTTCATTCTTTTAATCGAGTTTTTTTGTAGATTTATTAACTTAATTTAAAAGATTCAAACTGAATATTAAAGCAAACAATTTGATTTTGAATAATAAATTTAATACCTATAAAAGAGATACTTTGAATTTTATTAGCTGGCGATTAATTTACTCATCAACAATCAAAACTACATTTTTAACAAAGGTATTTATATCAATAATAACACTATTTCTCATTGTGAATTCAATAGAGTAATCTCGATACTTTATATCATAATTAGACTTTTTAAAATACTAAATGAAAAATAAAATTATTTTAAATAAAAAATATTTAATTTATAGTTAATTACTTTTAGATAATACTGTGTATCTGGGATCACCGCATATTACGCAACCTATGGGTTCATTTATAAACCAGATAACGAATCCTCTTAAAATGTTACGAGTCGTAATACCCTACCACGGGTGTTTTTGTTTGTAGTCAGCACTGTCTCTTAATGGGCCTTCCCGGGGTGTTAATCGAAATACAAACGGAGGCTCAAGTGTTCAAAGGTCAAGGTTACGTCTCGATACCTGCAACCTGTGTTCCTCCCTATCCCGGACGGGACGCTTGCTCAGTGCAAAAGGTCAAATGCCACACTGCAGCGCACCCCCGCAGGCGTTTTGGTTTCACTGAAAAGACGATTTTTTTATTCCTGAAAAATATTAATTAATATGTACTAAAATGTACTGCCCCAATTTAAAAACTTGGGTCGTAACTGTGGATTCTAATATTATATAACTAGAAATGTAGCCCGTTAAAGAATGACGGATTCGATGAACGATGCAATAGTGTTTGAACATATGTTTGGCTGACAATAAGATGAATCTTTCGTAAGCTTTCGTTTTGTACCATCAGTTGGATGAAGGTGTGAAGTTCTGTGATATATTTGGCCTTGAACTTTGAAGCAAAGTCGCCCTGATTTTGCCACTGGATCTGTTAATTTAGCTCCCATTGATGCAAAAGATATACTATTATTGTATGATCTTATTTTTCTTTTGAAATTTCCATTATAAATATTTTCTGGATTTGACATAATATCCTTTAAATATACTGGGAAAATAGGCCTTGCTGGTAGTTTCACTTTACCTTTGTGACAGCAATCGTTGAACTTTCCATCTGATGGTTTTTCTGCTTGAAAATTTAAAGCATTGCAGAATCGACAGGTCACATTCATTAATCCACAATTGTGTGCAGTAATATTTTCTGGGACAGCGAGCGTTATCAAACGCTCCTGTGTGAGTTGTCTTATTGTTTCTTCTGTTTCTGTTTGTCTCGATGTGGATACACACACTCGCTTTGAGGACATACGCTGCGCTCGCTGTATATCTGTTTCTTTTTGTCTGGTTATCGATGCACGCACTCTCATCGAAGACAAACGCAGCGTTCGCTGTGCATCAGTTTCTTTATATTATAAATATATTTATTTGATGCAGTCTTTATCACGTTCAATTGAGCAATTCTTTTTGAATTACGTTTTCTGTGCGTAGACGGTGTTATTTTGAGTTATTAATGATGTGATTAATAACTTCTAAGACAATTTCGATGAAAAAATAAAGATGGTACTGGTGTCAAACTGACATAAACTGGAAATTTCTAAGAAGCATCAAAATTTGTTTTTTTTGTAAAAGTTCTAAATTTGAAATTCTCGCGGTGAACAACAGAATCATATAATTCGTACATATTGAAACTCGGTAAAGCATATTTTTTAGTTTTATTAAATTAGTTTATGAATGAAAATATTATCCTATCATCTTGAAATTCGGCACATAACTGAGGAAAAACTTACTGAGCTTACTTGCAAAAAATCAGGGTTGGATCTTTTAAGATATTCTATAGAAAACCAAAAAATGAAACATACACACAGACCCACCCACACACAATGGATATTTTTATAGTAGATAATATACATTCACTTATTACTAATATGATTAGGCACATTAGTTCATATATAGAAGATGACTTAAAGAAACTCTCAGAAAAATATCATCGTGATTTGTGTGGGATTTGAACCCACATCTCCTGGCTTACATGGCCGGTGTACAAATCACGATGATATTTTTCTGAGAGTTTCTTTAAGTCATCTTCTATATATGAACTAATGTGCCTAATCATATTAGTAATAATATAATAAACCCGTAATGGGTAATAAATACGCATCTGATTGACCAATCCGTAAATAGACATACATTCACTTGTCAAATGTTGTATCGATGTTTTTAATTTTAGCTTTTTATGATGAATCTGAATATTTATTTTTAAGTAATGTTGAATGTTGCCACTATTTCTATTTTTTTTTTAAAAAAACTATAATTCATGTAATTTGTACACTTCGTAAAAAAATTATAAAAACTAATTCAATCATATGTTTGCCTGGAGTAGAACATAGATAAAACGCTTCAGGGGAATGAACGGAAGCTCAATTTATTGTTTTTTTTTATTATTTCTGTCATAAACAAAAAAAAAAACACATATAATCTATTCACTGATGATTATTGAAGGTTTACTTCGATTTAATTCAAATAAAATAATAAACATAGACTTTTTTAATTCATAGTTGAATTAATGGTTTAGGCATGTAAAAAAATATTGTTTATTCACGTCCTTAGTTTAAGGCTGCCCGAAAAAAGATTTAAAACTGCAGCCTGATGATTTCTGAGACTCGAAATACTCCCAAAGTATATCAGAATAGCATTCTCTCCTCCAGACACGCAAGTAGCTATTCTATGGACTAGTGAGTGATTATTTGAGGTAGACATATATTATTAATTATATGCATATTCACATATTAACTAAATTGAAATGATAATTATAACTACCGTGACTTTTTTATTAAGATTTATGAATGTTTAAAAAATATATAATTATTTATAAAATATCTAAGTTGAATAAATTTAAGCGTATTAAAGCCATTGGGTAATGCTTTCGTTAATACGGAATGGAAATACCCATTGAGAGTGATTTGCCAATATTAACTTACTTAAAAGTATAGGAACTGAATAAAAGTCAATGGGCCGAAAGAATAATCTTCAGGGTGAATTATCGACACCCGACATTATATACTGAGTCCAGCCGAGTGTAAATGGTGGGCAGAGACGATAAGAGTCCCAATATTTGTCTACAGAAAATCAATATTTGTTCGTGATCAGCACGCTCTATACCTAAAATAATTCGGAGACATTGATTCGGGTTACCGATAGAACGGCGTACTTCTGTATTCTTGACTGACCTAATCCCTTGAATCAGGTGTATTTTGTAACAAAATTTATATTTAAATCTCAAAGAACTCGGCTTAAGATTTTTCGACATGTAATTAATAACAAAAATATATATAATTAATATGTTGTGTATGCAACTATCCGCTAACGTACACAAATATTTGTCAACATGTCATGGATTTAAGGCAACTAATAATGAGTGTAAAATTCTGTGTTAATCGAGGTTAAACTCATTAAATACATATTTGTAAAAAAGGGACAATTTTTTTGCAATAAAACGGCTAAAATCCTTAATATTAACATTTGAAACATAAACCTTAAATGTGTTGATAGTAATGAAATGATGTGTTGCTATGGATTTTATTTTATTACAAAGCAGAAAATACATACCCGTTAATGAATAAAAAAACACTGGCAAGTGTGCGAGCGGTGGTGAGAGCTGATTAGGGCGGGCTAGGTTTTTTTTTTAATTTCAACCTACACGCGAATGCAACACGGAGTAGTTAAATTTTACTCTTAGTCGACTAAAGCCAAGCAACAAGTTAGAATCGACTTGGATATTTTTCAAACCTTATATTTAAAAAAACTAATTGAGTTTAATCCAGACTTTTACGGAGTAATACGAAACTCGCTGTATTTATTCACGATGTGAATTTCTATCTAGGCATTTTACGTTTGAATTCGTAATATCCGGTTGCGACATTTTTATGAAAAATTTACTATAAATATTTTTATTATACGCGCAAAATATGGCTATGAAAGGTTTTAATTTTTACAAATATACTATATGTTAATTAAAAATTAACTGTAAAACTTACTGTAAAAAAATAATGTTAGAAAAATAAAAACTCACTATGTAATTACAAAAAAAAAATTGTTGAATAGATAGGGTCATATTTACAGTCACACATGAGAAATATAATTATTGAATAATACACTCGTAACTTGCACACTTCTATTTTATTAAGAGAACATAGAATCTGTCCTCATGAAAAATGTATAATATGCTTTTAAAGTAAGTATAAAAAATGGGACAAATCTTAAAAATATTTTCCATACGCAAATGGAATTCAAATCAACACATCCACTGTAACCACTGTCCGATGTTCTTGACAGTTAAATTACTATGTTAATCGGTTATAAAAATTGGCATGAGCCCCGCGTTGGCCGTGGAGATATGGGATGAAATACGCCTGTGAAGAAAAATTGAGAATATTTCTCGTCGTCTCATGAATCATAGATAGATTTTCTAAAATGTATTCTTTATGTGCAATACACATGCTTGGGTAATAAATGCGAATTTAATTAAACCAGACTTCCTCTAGCCTTCGTAGAACAATGGTCTCTGAGTTTATTTGACTTATCCTGGTACACAAACCTCAAATAAATAACTCATATTTACATAAAAAAACTCTCAAGCAAGTCAAATATAACGCAGCATAAATATCATACAGTTTGTTATATTGTATTTTAAACAAAAACCTTTTACTCGTTTTTATTAGCATTTTTTACAATTTATACATTCCTTGAATTAATATCAACAAGTATAATATTTCGTTTAAAGCAAGTGAAATATTTTTTTGTTAAATTGAGTCATTTAGAATCCTATTGAAAATATAGTATTTCACCAAGCTGTCTTCACATAAATTAAAAAAGTAATATTTCCAGCTGACTGTGACGAGCTTTGATAGCGACTGAAAGTGAGTTGTGTATTTGAATCGTCTAGAGAGAAAATTTCTTAAAGCACAGCATAAATACCGCGATAAATAAACGCCGGAGAGAGATGGTGTCGTGGTTAAAACCAGTTTACTTACATACTCAGTTTTCTTTCAGACACGTTTATATTGATTTGATCAAAAAAACTAATTTCAATCATTTTAATCTAAAGTATATATTTCTGAACTTCTGCACACAATAAAATATCACACTAACACTTTATTTTTCGCTTATTTTGCTGCATCTGATAAAAATAATGATAGTAATTAATTAGCTTCAAACCGTAGAAAAAATCGTAAATTTTATTTAACTCACGAATTATCTATGAATATGAAGGAAATATTTTAAGTGTTACGCACTCTGAACTCTTTAAATTTAATATAATATAACTGAAAGCACTAAAATTTGTCTAAGAATATTCTAGAGCTGCTGCCAAACTTTTATTTCAATCGCCGTCCCTAAACGGAGCGAGACAAATGTAATAAGCGCGGCGTGATCAGGTCACACGAGCTGCGGGGCGAGGGGAGTCGTACTACGTGTGTACGACTCTGCCCACCCGATGTGCCATTGTACGGGAATCGATACAGGCGGCTGAGCCGAGGTTGCCACCCCTAGCACGCCACTGAGCGAAAGTTTTAAATAAATCGGGAATCATGAAAGGTAGCAAACAACACGCGCAGCGAGGAGTAGACGCTATGTAGTCTCGAGAGTCTATGCCAAGGACAGGCGGGGCGCAATGACGATCGCGGCCAATAGTTCCACTGCAATACCTATTTACTTTTAAAAATAATTTTAGTTTGAAAAGTACTTTTTATTTGTTAAAATGACTTAAAATTAAAAATTCAAA